>JAPEVC010000030.1:0-204852 GCA_027946555.1 Gnomoniopsis sp. IMI 355080 | reverse complement strand
CCTGTCAAATCCCCCCCGACCTCGTCCGCCCCTTCCGCCTCGGAAGCCCCCTCTGAACCCACCATCCTCCTCGGCCGGTGGTCCCGCCTGCCTCCTCGCCTCGCGTTCCTCTTCAGTAGCATCCCACAAATTCGGGAGCTCCATCATCTCACAAAACGCCGCTGTCTGCGGGTTCGTGTACTCACGCGGCTGGATTCCGCTGTGCAAACTCCAGAGATCCGGGTGGGTTTCCTGACTCTCGGGCGTGAGTGCTGGTGCTGTCAGCGAAAAGTTGTGCGGAACGTCCAGCTTGCCCTTGGCCACGATGTTGGCCTCGACCCATGCACGCTCCTGCTTTATCAGCGGGAGGTATGTCGCCTCCCCCTCGTCGGCGGGGACAGGGGCTGTACGGTCACCGATCGTAAGGTGGGGGTGGAAGACACGCGTTATGGCGAGCCACTCGGGGTCGTATTGGAGGGGATAGCGAGTGTTTGGATCGTCTACGGTGGAAGAGGGAGTGTATTTGTCGAGATGAGATTGGTCGACTGGGTGTAGGTCGCAGACTTGAAGGAAGTCGCGCCTAGGCTCGCACTTATTCAGCGCAAGGAAGCGAACTTCGGTGTTGGTGATTGTGGGCGGGACGGGTTGGCCGGGGGTGCCTTTAGGACCGGTTTCTTTGGGTTTGAGGAATGAGGCGGGAAGCTGCGCGCGGAGGTCGTCGGACACGGTGGTGCTAGGCGCGTCGACTGGGTCTTCTTGTGCGTTGGTATTCGTTGTTTCCTCAGCAGGGGCTGGTTCGTCTTCGTCATCCATATCAAGATCAATCTCATTAGGATCGATCACAGCTTGGACTGCTGGCGCCAGTGCTGTCCCCGCTGCCCCGTCGGGCTGCGGAACCTGTCCTGGCTCCTTCACCTCCTTGACCTTCCCGGGCGGAGGGTAACTCTTGACGGCCGAGTACTTCCAGTGCATATGCGCCGAGAACCAGTATGCAGGCCTCAGACGATTCATCACGTGCTCGGCGGCCACGCTCCCCAACGAGCCGTCCAGACTCTCCTCCTTCCACATGGGCCGCAAGCGGTACAACTGCTGTACATCGCCATGCTTCTCCACGCCGCGCGGCCAGTCATGGCTCAGCCCAACATCGACCTGTTCGCGGATCTGCAGCAGCTTGCGCACGTCGAATTCCCTCACATGGTAGAAACTCTTCACGTCCCCTTGGCCAAACGGCAGCCTCTCGCCATGTGCCTTGCGATAGTCAAAGCCCTTCCAAATGCCACTCAGCCCCGCAATACGCAGCGGACCGACACGCAGCACGTTCGCCGCGCCCATGTAATAGATGTTGGGGGCGACCCAACCGCCGTAGTACAGCTCCCACAGGTACGCGGCGGCCTCATGGTTACCGGCGATGAAGATGGTGAGGTAGGGGGCGGTCTTGGCGCCGCTGTAGTACTCGTGAAAGTCGCCGAGTACACGATACTTGGCGGGCACGGACATGACCTCGACGTCGTGGCCGTTGCGCGTGGACTGGAAGTCCCCGCAGATGATGAGCAGGTCGACGCCGGGCCAGCCGCGTGCTTGACACGCCGAGTGCACGGCGGCGTAGATTGGGTTGAGTGCGCCATGTCCCTGTTTTGAATTAGTTCAGGTTATTGATATGGAGAGAACGCAAGACATACACAGCCCTCAATGGCGACACGGACACCCTCTCTTGTGAGGAGGGTCGGGTTGGGTGCCTCTGCCATTGTGCTGAAATGAGACGGGCAAGATTTGCTTGACAGAACCCGGTAGTGCCCAGCTTGCTGACCGTGCCGTTCAGTTTGCAGGATCTTCAAAAAGTCGCGAGGTGCTGTTCGGAAGTTGAAGAATCTATGATTATGCCAGGCAACGAATTTCATCTAGGAAATTGCTCTGGTGAAGTCGAGGCAGGTCCGTTGCAACAGATGCTCTTTGCAGTTTGGTGGGGCAACCTACTGAAAGTTCAGTGGGGGCAGGTGCTGTCAACAGAGCTGCAGCCACTGTATCAACGACTCAACCTTCAACTAAGGTTCGGTCCGGCAGCCCTACAGCACAACAACACAATCGACAGAATACCGACTTTTTGGGCCAGTCAATTTTCCAATTTGGAGTTGTTCTCTATGTGGTAGTTAGACTATCCCTACCACCGAGGAGAGCCTCTATTCAGAAGGTCAAGTTGTTTGCTGACCTGGGCATTGCCTACAATGCAACCTCTTCGCCCGTTCCATCCTTGGACTCGAAATCTTCCTCGTCTTGATACACATCATACTTGTAATTGCTCCCAGTGTGATCAGCTCTCAGTCCTTTCTGCCCTTTACCGAAGATCTTCTCCCGGGCGGTAAGTTGCTCATCCAACGGCTCAGGATAGAGACCTCGTCTTCGAAGCTCTGGAATTAGGAGGTCTACGACTTCCTCAAACGTCCCTGGGGTTGTCACATAACCTATATTGAACCCGTCCACATCCGCCTCCTTCAAGAAAGCCTCCATCTCGTCCGCAACTGTTTCGGGACTTCCTATGGCGACCGGCCCTAGACCACCAATGCAAGCCTTCTCCGCAACCACCCTCGGCGTCCACTTGGGAACCTCCTTGCTTGTTGTGGTGAAACTCTCAAGTATGCTTCGCACTTTGTGAGCCTCGAGGGAGTCTTCTGCCGTGATTTCCTGGTCCAGTGGGATCTTGGAGATGTCAATGCCGGTCCATCCACTGAAGAGCACCAGGCCCCCAATGACAGAGGCGTATTTCTTCAACTCTTCATGCTTCTGATGTGCCTCCTCATCCGTCTTTCCCACAATGGGCGTGAAGGTCGCAAAGAATTTGAGCGAGCGGGGATCGCGACCCTTCTCGGCGGCAAGCTCACGGATCTTTTGTACTTTGGGCCTCAGTACTGAGGCAGAGTGGGAGCTCACGAAGATGGCTTCGGCGTGCGTTGCTGCAAACGTGGAGCCTGCGGGTGATGTTCCTGCTTGAAAGAGGAAGGGCGTTCTCTGCGGCGACGGATCCACAATGTGTCTTGTATCCAGATTGTAGTATTTTCCGTGGTGATGAATCGTCCGGATCTTGTCCGGATCAGCATAGCTATCGTTGACAGGATCCGGGTTGATGGCAGCATCGGACCATGAACCTTCCCAGAGTCTATCTGAAGTCAGCCGTCATCGTGATATCAGTGTTCACTAAACCTTGGCTGAGGGCCGTACTTGTAGAGGACTCGCAAATACTCGTCAGCCTGACGATATCTCTCATCGTGATCAATGGGATTGTCGAGTCCGATGGCCTTGAAGGCAGCTTTTTTCCACCCTGTCACAATGTTCCAGCCTATGCGGCCCTGAGTGAAATGGTCTAGTGTCGAGAACCGCTTCGCTAGTAAGAAAGGTGGCTCGAAGGACGTTGATGCCGTGATGCCGAAAGCGAGGTTCTTAGTCACTGCTGCCATCGCGGAAATAGGCTTAATCGTTGTGTTAGATTTCCTGGATATTTGCACCAAAACAACCGAGGGAAAAACTCACAATGGTTGGGTCAGTCATGGGCCATTGAGCAGCTCTCCTAATGCAATTGTCGAGCGATCCTTCATATGTGTCATAGCCACCATAAGTGTCGGCGAGGAAAAGGGCATTGATCCCTCCCCTCTCCAGCAATTTGGCGAGCTCGATCCAATACTCGAGATTCCGCTTCGTAGCAGATTTATCTTTGGGGTTCTGGTTCACAACATGAGCAACCTGTATTCTTTTCAAATGAATTGACACGTACCTTCCACTGACCGGGAGACAGATGCCCGATTGTGGACATGTCAAATGCGTTGAGCAGTATGTGCTTCTTTTCATTGCCTAAGTCATGGCCTTCATTCAGGGTACCAGCATTGTCTGTGCTTGCTGCCATAGCGTTAATAATACTGCGGCCAAGATATGGACTCTTCAATGCAATTTTGCTCCTGACAGGAGTACTTTTGCTGTCCTATTTCCAGAGTTGCGGATATCTTGAACGCAAGGTCTTATCAGATGTGGCATGTGTCCCTGAGCCCACAATTACCACGTTCGAAAAGACGTCAACAGACAATTGCACCATCAACATGCATGTGGCTTCATCAAGAGGGGAAGTGGTGCCCTCCGAAATTCGGATGCCGGTGCTCTGTTGCTGTGGTTCTAATAGATAATGCATTCAAGTATGGTAGTGGTGCAAGGAAGATGTTGTCAATTCCCCTCAAATGGTGCCATGCTGATATGCGCCTATACGCGTTTCTCAAAGTGCCCATGGGCAATCGATGCCTCAGATACCCTTCAATTCTACACTGGTCTAATCACACCAATGAGAGGATGCCTCGTCCATGTCGCTTCTATATTACAGTGGCCGGTGACAGTGGCCGGTGTCCAAGACTACATACCTTGCTTGGGTGGTAAGTAAAGATGGATGTTGTGCCCTGGCACCGGATTACTTCAACATGCCACTTCTGAGATCCTACCATTCTTTGTGGAAGTATCAAGACCGTTATCTAGACTGCCTGCAGTAGATTCAGGAGCGTCCTCAGCGGTAGTAGCTCTGATTTTGAGTCAATTTATATGCTGCAATTTTGGCTCCCCAGGGACGCAGGGAAAACTTACTCTTGGCGCTTTAGAGCGATGCGTATCGCGTGAGCCGTGATAATCAAGCATATAGCATTGGCAAGGGTGAATGAATACCCCTTGAGGAATCGAGGGCCCTCAACCGTAGGAAAGACCAGCAACGGGGTCCATGCCGTCGTGGATTGCGCGACTGCATTGATCAACACGAGTACGAATGCTCGTTCTCCTGGTGATCCCCGGAGTTGGTGATTCACCCAGCCATACAGAACGCTCGACATGGCTACAGACGAATATGTCGTCGTGAACGCGAACCAGAGCGCTGACTCGGGGACATTCCAGATGACCAAGATGACTAGGCCAATGATGTTCCAGGTATGCGCGGCCGTGATAGCCCAGGCAGGGCCAAGCACCAGGTCCGAGGCAAAGCAGATGGCGAGCGTATAGATGATTCCCAGTGCCGGAGCAATGGTCCCAAGATTGTTGACTTCTGAGGTGGAATAGCGGTCCAGCCCTTTCAGCCACAGCAGAAACCCGCCGGCAGAAGTATTGTAGCAAGCATTCCAAAAGAATATGTCGAGCCACAGAAGCGCCCAGAACTTCCAGTTCCAAGCCAATTGCTTTACTATGCTCCATTCGAACTTGCCCGTGGTTGCGTGTCCGGCACGCTTCAACCTCGCAGCCGCCAATTCGATATCTGCTCGTGAGAGAAAGGTTCGGTTGGGCATTTCTGGCGTGCCGGGTAGGATGATCAGGCCTAGCAGTCCGATGGGGATAGTAATGATGGAGCAAATGATATACATCCATCTCCAGCCAGCCAAGCCTTTGACACCGTCTAGTGAGGAAGATGCACCGGCCTGAATTAAACCTGCAGTGAGCGTCCCAAGCGTAAGACCGACGTAGAAGACACCGCCACGTCGAGCGATTTCATCTCCACGATACCATGCACCAAACATATAATGTATGGCGGGGAAGAATGAAGCCTGCGCTCATGCCAGTTGTAAGTTGCTGGTTCGATCATCGAGCCTCCGGTAAAATGATAAGCGACGTACCTCGAACCATCCGACAAGGAAGCGGTACGCCGCCATTTCTGCGAAGCCAGTCGCCCGATATTGAAGAAGAGTGAAAACTCCCCAACATATATCTAGAAAAGGTATGATATAGTTCATAGGAATGAATGTAAAGAGAAACATGAATGGGATCTGACCGACGACTGCTCCCACGACGTACATGGTTTGCAGTTGCACGAGCTGATTCCCTTCGAACCCAAGATCCTCCTTTAATCCGGACACGTAAGCATTGTCTTTGATTTCGATGTCATTAGCAGGTGCTCGCCGCAGATCTGGCTGGAGGTTGGACATACTGAGATTCGCTTGGTCGATGTACTTCGTCCAGTATGCGAGAAAGGCATACGGGACGATCAGGAGATCAAGCTTCAAAATGAGTTTCCTCTCTTCAGCAGTATCGTGGTCCTTGAACCACTGGACATGATACCATGGCTTCGGTGTATTTGACTGCATTTTGAAGACCTGATCCGTGGTACACGGAAAGCTGGAGTAGGCCTCTTTTCGAAATTCAATGGCCCGGCGGAGGGTGATATCTTGGTAATTGCTTTCACGATGATTTTGAGCATCAAAAGAAAAACACATCCAAAGAAAAGATCATAAATCCGACGCATGTGCTTTTAAGCGTTCGCCCAGACATGCTATACATGGCCCAGTGTGGAGTTCTCCAGGTGGTGACAGGTTCTGATGATGTGACTGCCAAAGGCCCCTGTCTATGGGCACCATAATTACAGTTTTGTCAACTTAGACAACATTTGCGTGCTCCGATATGAATTCCGGTTAGTGGAGCGAGGGCGAGCGCCCCTGGTTTGCCCGTCCCCGGTGGCGTGCTTACAGAGCGTGGGGGCGCCAAGTAGCGCTCCTAATGTGATCAACGTCCTTGCTCACTGTTGAGGGTCCTTTTCTATGGTATCACCCGTGTTTTCATAGGAAATAGATAATGTACTGTATGAAAGGCCCACTTGGGTTTGTATAGTGACCTGGGTGATGTATCGACGCCTCAACGAGGACAGCACAACATCCTGATCTTTAGCGATGAGACTTTAAGTACATAGGCTCGAATGTGAGTGTTCTTTTTCTTTCTTGTTTGTAGCCCTAGCTATTCTATATCTGAGAAATCGAAGAGAACAGGCGCTTGGAAGTAAAGGCAGTCAGACTATATTAGTCATATTGATATGCTTACTCCGTCTGACTGATTTCTCAAGTCTTCAAGTGTACAGTACAAGTAGGCTTATGCTTCGAAAAACTCCGACACACGTGAATCCAAAGTTTAAGAGCACTGTAGTGATTTATTTGAAGTCACGCTAAAAGTAACGATGTCTCAACTGCTCTGGGCTGACTTCAGTTCCAGAGATTTGAAGTGGCAGCGCATAAGGTTGGCAACTTGGCTCCAGGTAAGAAATAGTACACACCTGGATATGCGATAATCGATGCCGATAGGTCACAAATATCACATATTCCCGATGTTGTGCCCTTATTCCTTTATTTCCTCTTGCCCTTTGGAGGATTGAGACTGTATAGGTTAGTTCTAGACTGATCAATGTGCCTCGTGGGACGTCGTTGAAGAGCACCGGCACTTAAGCTAGAGAAGTGGAACTAATTATCGGTCCGGACCGCCGAAAAGCCTCAACCTCGCACAGGTAGCATTGGACGAACTACTTACCTCCACTACCTAGGTAGGTATTTCTCCAAAGGTCACCAATGCAGGCAGAGACGAAATGTGATCCTGGCCATAAATATACAAAACTTTTAATCCGATTGAAGTTTACCTATCTACCTAGGTAGGTACCGGATAGAACGGCTCACAGCTGGTCGTAGCGCACCATGTGCCTTGGACACTGCTCGATCTAGGTTGCGGTTTTGGCTGCCGCGCAAAGCAAACTAGTGGCAAAATTATGGGGGAAAAATGCAAAGAATGACTAGAAGCTTAACCCCCCTATTCTCTTGTTTGCGGCACATTGTAACAGGGTGCCACCATATCATCCACTCCTCTGACTAAGGACATCTTTGTTCATTCAAAATAAATATAGAAGCAATTCCTTATTAGTGCGACAATAGCATGTCACCAGCAAGCTGTTACCAGATCACTCTTTAGGGCAAATGTGAGCAGGGTTGCGAGCCAATTTAGTATAAGAGGGCATTGGCCGCTGCGAGGGAGGCCGGACAGACGAGCAAAGGAGGTGGTCGATGAGAGAGGATTGTCACTACCTACGGAGTACTTGCGTAGCACTTGACCGAAAATATGAGATACTTTATCAAATCTCCATTTACGGTGTATTATACTATGTCGAACTCGTTTTACTCTTTGCCTACGCCAGTCACTGAATTAGGTCAAAGCTTTGTCTGAAAAGCAGACATAGCAATTAGCAACTATTATTTTCCATTCGAAAATGTCCTGAGGAGAGGAGGTTTCGTAACACAAAGTTGCGGTGCGCTGTTCTGGCACGAAGAAAGCTCCTCACGAATCTTGTACCGTCACTGCAGTCCCAATG
This sequence comes from Gnomoniopsis sp. IMI 355080, assembly GCA_027946555.1. NCBI lineage: Eukaryota > Fungi > Ascomycota > Sordariomycetes > Diaporthales > Gnomoniaceae > Gnomoniopsis > Gnomoniopsis sp. IMI 355080. The sequence continues at coordinate 196,748 of JAPEVC010000030.1, read as the reverse complement.
CTTCCAGATGAGCCTACCACAGGTGCGACTCATCCAACACACAATTTGACTTGTAGACGCCTCTCTTCCCAATACATAGTTGTGTAAGTGCAAAGAGACTATAGGTCAGGATGGCGGACACGCTTCTGACATTTTCACGAAAGCCGTACCTGGCCCTCCGCAGCTCCCTATATTTGCCCAATTATACATGCGTATACAGGGGCGCTCGTCAAGTACTATAAATACCCCGATCAAGACTTCCACGCTATCTCGCTAACCTGCCAAGCCATATCGAGATTTCTGTGGGCAATCAGGCAGTACTAGGTATGTCCCTCGGTAGGGATTATACTCCTCGGGTTAAACGCACAGGCTAGTCGAAACCGTCAGAATTAGGAAGAATACCTAATTTATCCACCTAGGTAGGTAACTGATGAGTACAGGAAGCCGAGCTTGTCCCGCTTGTCTGACCGACTGACAGATAGGTACCTAGGTACTCTACATTGAAGAGCCTTTTTCTCCCCTAGGGCTAGAACGCACATTGCCCCAGGGTAGGCTTGATGAATGAAAAATGACAAAGCTAGGCCATGGAGCAGCAATTTATTGTATGCATGACTCTCCCTCCCAGCAGGGCCTCGAGGGGTGCTGACGCAGACACGAGGGAAGCAAAGGCGGCTTTCTAATACCGAGACATGGTCAGGGTCCAGTGGTTTGTCTCGGCATGTCCCGATGCCATGGAACAGGCCAGCAGGGTCTACAGTGGCAATCAGTGGCAAGCCGAGCCTGGGCCCAGAAGGGTCTATTTGTTTTTTAACTTTCTGGTCACAAGCCCGGGGGTTCCACGGTCCCTGGATATTAGTACGAAAGAGGAGGCCATGGTTCTGCCCGTAGAAATTGGGGGACGGGTGCCAGCAGCACCCGGGGGACCGGGATGTGGCAGGGCCTTGGTACGAACGGGCAGCAGAGGCGAGACAATTTGACATAGACAGACAGACGGCAGCCAGAGCCACATAAGGGACAACGCTTCCTCCTTTCAAGACACGTCCGACAGAGAGCCCTGGCTGCGTGGGCTATGTCTACATCGTGCACCTTGACACGAACCGTCAGCTCGTGCGACCTGCAGCAGTCGAGGCCAGCTGGGATGCTGTCGAGGTCGGCCTCGTCGACTCGATCGTCGCAAACGCTCTTCACCCCTTGCTTTCCCAGTGCGGAAGGATCTGCGTCGCTGCAAGAGACGCGCCCTCTGCCACTCCGTCCGCGCAACAAAGCTGTCTTCGACCCCGACGCCTGCAGCGTTCCTTTACTCGAATTCGACTACCAGAAGCACACTAATCACTTTCCTTCGCGACAGAATGGCCTCGTCGATGCTGCTGATGACCAGCTGCCCGGCCCGGCCAAGCCTGAAGGCTTCTCGGACGAGTATCTCATGCCGTCCTTGACCAGGAATGAGCGCCTGCGCCTGACCATGTGTGAGTTCCCTTCCATAGCTGCATAGAGAGCACTGCACAGGCCATATCTGACAACAGCCAGTGTGGTACTACACCAATGGACTGCTCCAAGATGAAGACTTCCTGGCGCGCCTGCAAGAGAAACTGGACTTGGTACAGACCTTCTTCGCGGACTGGGAGTTCGCCATCATGGGCCTGGTTTTCGAGGATGCCTTCACACGCATCGCCACCGCCGGTATGCCTCTGGCTGTTGTGCCCAGGCGTGAGAGTCCATGCTCGCACACCATCAACCAGGAGCCCGGGGTGAGTTCTTTCGCGCATGACTTGACAGAGACGAACGCTGTGAATCCTGTTGCACACAATACATATATGCTGAGACACCCCCAATGTACAGACAGTCTTTATGCTCCAGGACATGTCCCGCGATTGGCGATTCAGACAGTCGCCCGTTGCACAAAACGGTCTGCGCGGCTATGCAGGCGCACAGCTGCGGTGCGTGGCGCCCACAGGTGAGAGCGTGGCACTTGGCTCGTTGTGTATAGCCTCAAACTCTGAAAAGCCGCTCCTCACGTTGGCGCAGCAAAAGGCCTTGGTCCGGTTCGCGGATATGCTCTCCGCCGAAATCGTCGGTCACTCGCGTGAGGGCCGCCGGCGACAACGCCTCCACATGGCCCAACTTCTTGCAGAGTGCCGTTTAAGCGAATCTCAAGATGCAGAGACACATATCTTGGATGTGATTCGACAAGTGTATCCCGCGGCAAGTGTTAAATTCATCGAGCTGGTCGACAACGCAGTTCCCCTCCCGAATCATGAGCCAGTAGACCCAGCCGACGTTATCGACGGCCTGTGGGAAGACGCGGAAGTGATCGAGGAACTCATCAAGACGAACAACCATACCAGGTTAACGACATCAATCTCGGTCCGGGCCATCATCCACCCAGTGAATACGTTCCCCATCGTTCGATACCTCGTCGTCGCCTCGACCGAGCTACAGACCGTCCTTGACGATGTAGATTCTTGGTTTGTCGAAAAGTGCGCCGTTTCGCTGGGACAGGTGATACAGCAGCGCCATTTTAGCGAGGCATTGATGATCAAAGAGAGATTCTTGCGCGGCATCACGCATCAACTCCGGACGCCCATTCGTAAGTCTAAGCAGCACAATGTTGCATTCAAAGCCGTGAAGCCATCCTTTGACTTGATAAATGAAAAATTTCTAATATGCAACAGACGGTGTTCTTGGATCTTGTGAACTTTTGGCAGAGGAGCTTTCGAGTCGCAATTTGCTCGAGAAGGGGACCGAAGCGTCCGGCGCGACTGCGTCCACCATCCTCAACGCCATCCGGGACTCGGGTAAGGAGTTGATGTCGACTGTCAACAATATGCTCAAGCTCAATCGTTGGGCCGAGACCACCGTCTCCAGGAAGGTCGCTGGGCCCCAGGACTGGTCTCAGTTCGAAGACGACATCCTCTACGAAGTTGATCAAGCCATGCCAGATCACGAGCCCGCCGAAGTGTCCATTTTTTTCAACAACAACCTTGCCAGTGAAGAAGGCACGAGCTTGATAGACATGGCCTTACTAAAGGAATGCGTCCAATCGCTCGTCTTGAACAGTCTCCAAGCGACCAAGCAGGGCGCAGTGGTGATTGCCATCGACGCATCGGCAGATCGATCCCTCCTTACGGTGGATGTCATGGACTCGGGATGCGGCATCGCTCCAGCAGACCATGCTCGCATTTTTGAAGCCTACGAGAAAGTCGATATCCACAGCCGTGGTGCAGGGCTCGGGCTGACGCTCGCGGCGAATATCGCCAAGCTCATGCAAGGAGACGTGGTTCTCGTCTCGTCTTCGCAGAGTCCCGAGAGGCATGGCTCGCACTTTCGAGCTACCATCGCCACGCCATTCCCTACTTCCCCACGAACTAGTATCAGCGCACCATCCTCGAAAATTCAGTCCAAAACTCACGATGTTCTTCCATTCTATCTTGCCCGCGGGCCGGACCAAGTGGCGGATTTGCTTCAGGAAAAATTCGCCGCTTATCTTGAACAACATGGCTTTCAGCGGAGTCAGTCAGTGCATAATCGCGTTGCTCTTTTGCCTTGCGCGGCAAATTCTGAAACTTGCGATGCACTCGCCGCTGCCAACCCGGCGAAGCTATCCATCTCTTTGACACCGGCCGCGATATCATCAACACAGACCAGCGAACAAGATACGAGGATACGGCTCTTTCCCGGCCCATTCACATCCTCGCGTTTAAAACAAATCCTCGTCGATATAAAGAAATCGTGGGAAAATGTAAGAATTCAAGAAGCATCGTCATGGACAACACCCACCCTGGAGAGCACGAAGAACGGGCAATGCAAAGTCTCGACGAATGAGCTTCTGGTGGGCGACACAGAACCATCAGTCGAAACAGCCCCTTTCGCCCTGCTCGTAGACGACAACGTGGTGAATTTGAAAATTCTGCAAATGTACTGCCTAAAACGAGGCATCGAGCACATCACTGCAATCAACGGCGAAGAAGCCGTGGACAGGTTCACAGAACAGTTGCAGGCCGGCCGACCACTGAATCTCATACTCATGGATCTCCAAATGCCCGTCTGTGATGGGCTCGAGGCCGTTCAGCGGATTCGCAGCATCGAACGCAAGGCTGAGCCTTCTTTGACGGTGGCTAGGGCGCCCAGTCGGATATTCATGGTCACTGGCCAGGATTCCTCCGCCGATAAGGCTCGTTCATTTGCAGCGGGCGCGGATGAGTTTTTTGTCAAGCCTATGGGCATGAAGAAGCTGGACTTGGGTATTGTACAGTATTTCGGATCTTCGGTGTTTCAAAAATGAAAAATAGAACCGTCAGCTTTGCAAGAAGCCATCTTGTTGTTGTTGTCAAAGATGTATGTAAATAGCTAGGTAGCTGATGGTGACAACGGTGGGATAATAGCCACTTAATGTAAAACATGTAAAACACCATGGATGCAATCCACTGTGAATGGGCACAGACAAACTTGCACAAGGCGGAACCTTTCTGTGTATCACGACGTACCACACTTGCAGAGCTCCATGGACGACGTTTGGGTATCAATAATGTCTGTCTTTGTCTGATTCCAATTTTTTTTACCATCTGAAACTAACCAAAAGCTTGCAGTATTCAAGACCCCCCATAAGCAATAATAAACAGCGAAGGACCCTTTGAATGTTGTATATCGAAATGAGTGTATGAGATTTTGCAATGTGGCAACTGCCCTCAATCTCTGTGTACACATAAACACCCCCCCCCCTCTGGAGAATTAACAATTCTCCAAACCAGAGTTCAATGAATCGAACACGTGAGAAACGAAATTAGAATGCAGCATGCTGCATGTTCAACACTCCGTCGCTCGGCGGCCTTCCAGACAGCCGAATTAAATACGCATAGGACAAGCGCATGATCCGCAAACGCAAGAACCCCTTGTCAACCTCTGTCTATAACCAAGTCGCCTTTTTGTAGGAGAAATTGACATTTGTCTTTCCAGCCATGCCAATGAAATGAGGCCCTTGATATACCCGACGACCGAGCCGTACACGCAATAGTAACGGGATGAAATCTTTCTCTTCGAATGGGAAACCACTGAGGTCCACCAACGCCTGACAATATGGTTCACAAACCTATCCTGTACAATCTCACAGTTCATTTTCTCGTCAATAGTTCTGCAAAACTCGTCGTCTAGTCGCAACTAATAATTCTCTCTGATTCAAATGCAAGTCTTTGGCCAACAGTTCCTGTAACCAAGCCGGGTTTGGTATGAGCGGGGATCGAGAAGACAGAACGGAAAACAAAAGTTCAGGGCCCTTAACGGCCGCTTCCTGCGAGCGATAAGCCCTGAAACGATCCGATCCAATCGTTTTGGGTTGTCAATGGAGAGACTGGCTGGTCACTTTGCGAGACTGCGCTATGCGGTGTGGCAAACCCTCCTCGGGAACGCTGTTGGTACTCGTTGCCGGGGAAGGCGGTAGCGTAGGGGTCGACGCTAGGTGTAAAGGATGGTGCCACGGGGCGAGGCACACTGTTGAAGCCGCCATAACTGTATGGATAGGCTGGCTGTGGGAAAGTAGTGCCGCGGTCGTTGGCGAATGGTGATGTAAGCGCGAAAGGGCGTGACGCAGCCGTGGCACTGGAGAAAGCCGGCTGCTGTGGCTCTTGTTGCTGCTGCGGATTCTGCCGGCGATCATTTGGAGCATTGCGGCCTACACCCACAGCACCTGGACCAATGCCACTGGGTGTCTGTCCGATGGAAGGGCTGGCAAAAGAAGCTGGGTTGATGGCCGACATCCAGATGCGGGTCTTGTAGATCTTGAACAGGTCCGTGACGAGGGAGTTGAAGTTGATGTAGTTGTCAGCGAAGTAGTAAAAGGTCAACTTCTTCCAGTCCCTGTGCACAGTATTAGCAGGATATTCTCAGCCTAGACTCAAATATACAACACTGACATCTGAAACTCCGCATCCAGAATCTCCATGTTCAGCCCGTGGTCCTTGACCTTTGACTGACAGACGCGCTTTGCCTTTGCCTCACTTCCCTCCTTTTCTCGTAGAGCTTGTACCTCGTGAGGTTGAGCATGACGTTTGATAAGCTTGGGTTTCAGCTCTCCAGAATTAGGCTCCTGCATGTGGTGCTGACTCGGCGGGCCCATGCCACCCACTGCACCGCCATGCATGCCGTTTGAGGCTGCCATCAGGCCAGCACCTGCTCCGTCCTGAGCCACAGCAGCGTTCTGAGAGAACATCATGAGCCATTTGTAGTGCTCCTCGGCAAAGTGTTCCTTCAGGTCCTTCGCGGCAGCCCAGTCCACGTTGTCTCGAGCCACAGTCCCCAAGTCAGTGCCTCGGTCTGCTTCCACAATTACCAAGTCGCCCGGCTTGACTGTCAGTCCTGTGCCCTCCTGAATGTAGAACACATCGGCTCTATTGCACTTGAAAAGGACAATGTGTAGCTTCTGAGCATGTCGAGGCTGAGGCATGCCGTAGATACCACGCTGGGGAGAAGGCGGCCTGTTCGCGAAAGGAGCCTGCATTCCGTACATTGACTGGTACATGTTACCGTATCCCGAGGGCATCATGTTAGATTGGGCACCGGTCATACCCGGACCGTTGAAGTATGCGCCTGCTAAAAATTAATCAGCGAGAGCAGACACAGACCGCCCTTACTTTCCCACTTACCAGGACTCATCCGAGCCAACATCGCGTTCTCAAATTGTGAGGGTGTGAAGTCCTGCCCATGCTGATTGTCCATAGAGCCAGGCTCCTGAGTTATACCATGATCACCAATGGATCCAACTGACGGTTGACGAGTAGGCGGCACGTCCGCAAAGGAATGGCGCCGGCTTTGCGGAAGATCGCCCAAGCTACCGAATCCGAGAGAGGTTGACCATATCGCTTTCTTGACATTCTCAAGAGGGCGGTTCTCAAGAGTGGGGCGGCCTTCGAGTGTGAACGATTGACGGAACGGTCCGCTACCAAACTCACTCGTCCTTCGGGTGAATCCTCTTTTCACCGCAGCGTCGATATCATTTGACTCGTCGTCAACAGCGTAGTCGGACGATTCCTCAGGGACAGGTTCGTGGAGACCGTAGCCATTACCCAAACCACCAAAGCCGGTTGATGCTCTTGGTCTCATGCGGGTGGCGTGGAGCTGCTGTTGACGTAGCATATTATTTTCGCGGGTAAGCATTTCGATCGTTTTGGCCTCGGCTGACTGTAGTTGACCTTGCGTGGCGTCAGAAGCCCCAACGTCACCATCTTCAACCTCCTTCACCTTCCCCAAGACTCCACCTTCATTCGACATCTCGCTGAGCATGCTAGGCCTCGAGGGTCGGTGTTGCAGGCCAGGGTGGGGCACTCCCCGGTTCCGAGATCCCAGGATACCTGAAGATCCTTGGGTTGTGGCTGAGACAGGTGTCTCGAGGTCAAGCTGGCCTACGGAATAAGATTGTGACCGGTAATTCTTGGGGGTTGGATGGATGGGGATGGCAAAAGGTATTTGGGAGTTGGCGTTGGAATCTCTTGGTGCGGGTGATAACTGAGATGCGCCACTGTCCTGACCCAGAAAGGAATGTCCTGATGCGTGAGACGGGTTGGGCGAAGGAAGTACTTCAGCCAGTCGAGAGGGCGGGTCTTTCCGTTCGCTGTTCCAGATTCCTCCTTGGCCCCAGCCGAACGAGGCAGGCCCGGCGTGAGGACGGCCCATGATGGTGGATGAACTCGAGCCCCACGTAGTCGCGCCTGCCTCAGCAGAGGGTGTGCCTGAATGGGAAGTAGTAGGGGACATGGAGCTGCTGGCGAACGATTCCTTTCGACGGTATCCTACTTGGGCTGGCTCGTTCAACCAAGAGCTTCGACGGGGAGGCTTCTGGTGCTGAATAGATTGAGCGAGGTCCTGAGCTTCGTCGTCTGAACTGGTTACTGCCTCAGAGATGGAGTCGGGAGTTGCTCGACGCGCATTGAGTTTGTCGAGCAGTATGCTCTGACTGGTAGGCGCGACACCCGGCGGCAGACCCTGGCCGGGCTTGATCTGCTGACCGGGTTTGAGAACGCTCGAGCTCATCGTCCCCAAGACCGAGTTGATGGATTAAAAATGGGTGTTCGCAGATTCTCTCCTACCAACTTCTCAAAGTTGGCAGGTAGTCTGGAATCGGAGAAGCGGATGGCGAGTGACGAGTGACGAGTGACGAGTCGTAATTTGCTGAATCGCAGCAGACTAGACGGGTCAATGTTGCTACGAGATGGACTAGCCGAATGTGACAAGTAGGAAATCTGACGATGCCCTTGAGCGAGCACAGCAGTTCAAAAGCAGCTGGGACTGTTCAATCAGCCAATGATTCCACTATGGCATTTGGCACAATGGATGGGTCTGGCGTGGACTGTGAAATGATCTGAGACACTGCAAGTAGCTGTAGCTATAGCTGCAACTGTGCTCTCAGTTGAAGGTCGCACGTACCGTCCGTCCGCTGCGAGAGTAAGAGATGGTTTCAAGAAAGGTAAGAAATTGCCCTAGACCAGCGTTCTCGTAGTGAGGTGGGCAGAGGTGCTGGGTAGATTAGGGCGAAGGGTTTGTTGTTGGAGGTCGGCTATAAAGTCTGGTCGAAATGGTCTGACCTGGGATGTAGGTCGCAAGCGAGCAGAGCGGGGGTTTGCCAACTACCTTGGTGTTTAAGGTAACCGGTGAGGAGGAAGTGAGCGCGTGTCGGGTCGCTCAATGCCCCCAAGACAAATTGCTAGGTGCGCTATAGATTGTTTGAAAGAAACAGTCAGGCCTCCTGCTACCGATGCTGCTTCTACTTCCGTCGACGTTGACGTCGACGCTGACGTTTGAGGGTGAGGTCGAAGTTGAAGGTGAAAAGCCTGGTCTGGGTCTGGCTTCACTAAGTCTCAGATATTGCTAGGTCGCAGCTGAGAAGCCTTCGCATCTCGTGAACACTCTTCCTCGGCCAAGTTGCGATGGAAACCTACGCGCCCATCGTTCCATATGCAGCCGTCGCAATCGCACCGAGTTCCCAAAGGGTAGACCTAAGCCGTCGTGGTGCACGTCGCGGATGGAATGTCGAGCAGGCGATGTCGACGTGATGAAAAAGAGGGGTTGGGTTTGGTTTGGCTGGGTTGGTGCATGGGCAGCGGGTTGAAGGGAAAAGGAATGGTGGACATTGGATGGAGGCCAAAATGGATGCGACGGTCCCCTGGGTGGAATTTGGAAATGGAAGCTGGAGCGCACCTATTCTGCAGCCTGGCCCCCGGTCAAAAACCCAAAGCCAACTGTAGTCAGTCACCTGGGGTGTCCGGGCTGTGTCCTAGAGGCTTAGAGGTACGCCTGGCACGGTACTTACGGGGAAGCCAAGGCTAAGACCAGCATCTGGCCGGTGCAGCACATCAGCATTGCGGGGCTCCTCAAGCTCAGGGACGGGAGGGGCAGAGGGGCTAGTCCGATCATCCTGGCTGCCATGGACGCAAGTGACTGGCCTATGCAGTACTGGCCCGACAAAAAGTGGCGCGCGTGTGCGCCCGCTCCCGTCCTGAGCCCCACTGCTCTTGCGATCGCCCTCTTTTCTCCCTGTACTATATCGTAATGTACGATATTGCACCACGAAGGGGGTTTTTCTCTATCGATAAGCCGCTGGGATGTGCAAGGCTGGAAAACACTTCTAGGTGTTGCTAAGTAGATACATGGTACCTACATGCTATCGTACATATAGTATCAACACCATGCAATAACGGATCGAATGCCGCAATATGATCACCATAGGATTTGAAACCCCAGTTCAGATGAGCTTAGCAAGCCCTACATAGTATAAACTGGTCGACATGTTCCGTGCACTTCTTTGCCGTGTCCGAAAGTATGTTCTTGATAGAGTTTCCAATTTTCATAATATTGTACAAGGCTTGTACCTATCTACCTACCTACACACATACCTACTATGTATTTGAATAAGTGCTTACGTCGACAGTGCTAACGTTCATACCCACCTATAGCTGAGAACCATTAAAAGGAACTCGTAATTGCATCTCAGCATAACGTCCATGGCGGGTACTCAGGAAATTGCACGAGAGTAGGATTGTTCAAATTGACGGAGTGCTCTGGACACTTCTTCCTGCCTTCGGCCCCATTGCATTGCATTGCATTGTTGCAGTTGCTACTTGAGCTCCTCCACTCGGTGTGTTCGGCCCTGCGGGGCGCTGCAGTAGCGCAGCCTGCGCAGGTGGATTCCCTGATTAAGCTGTTCAAGCGCTACAGTACCCGGAGTACTTTGCTGGAACAAGTCTCCATCTGCAGCCTACCACCATTTGTGTCATTGCCCCGTCATCCAGCGACCCTGTACAGTATAACCCGCTCAGGATATGGGCGATTTATGATGTGGTCGTGTGCTTTCATGCGCAGTGGGAAAGGTGGAGAAAACCCAACCTCGATGCGCTTGAGGTCAATTGTAGGAGGCTCTAGCCGAAAGGGGAATATTGAAATCAGGGGTTCGATGGCTTTTGAGCATATCCCTGACCTCCCAACAAGCTTCAATCCAATCAAGGAGCTGCATTCCCTTCCCCGCAAAATTCCATCGAGATCGCCACTGCCCAAGACCTGAGCGAATGTCCCTACAACCCTACACCATCATCATCACCCTGCGAGCCTGCCCACCCACATCCTACACCAGACGGGCATGGAGCATGAACTTTGCTCTGGTTATTATAACACATAACCACTCATACGGGCTCTGATGTTGAGCATCGGGTTCTGCCGACGATCTTCTCTAGTTTTGGCTTTGCCTTGGCAAATTCCCATGCGACCCTCCTCCGGCATCCGCACAAAGGCACGAGACGATTGAGCGGCATCATCAGATCGACAGAGCAGTCTAGACCCGTAACACCCCGTACTGTATGCGATCTAGCAATCTAGCAATTTAGCAATTTAGCAATCTAGCATTTCAGTATCCAAACATACTCACCCTATTTTACCCTAATAATCTCCGTCGAGTGCTGGCACAGCATCAATCCGGGGCTAGGCTCGCGGCTCGCCTAGGTTTTGGAGCCGCGGGTCGCCATACCAGTCAGTGCGAAGGTCCCGACGCCCTGGATAGCGTCTCTGTCTGTGAAGCCTTGTGCGTTGAGGCTGACTGTTAGTCGATCCTGAGCACTGACTACGAGCACTCTGCATCTCATAATGTGTTTTCACCGGAGCGTCCCGCGGACTTGATGTGCTGCATGCGCCTTTCCTTGGCCATTGAGGGCTAGAAAAGCCAACCGGCTGGCACAATGGATCACGCGCCATGCAACCCAAACTTTTCGCTTCTACATCTTCTCAAGACCCTTTTCTTGGCAACTATTCACCCAGGGGTCACGGGAAAGGGCTTGGAAGCGTGGACCGGTTTACAGGCCCAACCCGGCATGTCTGTGCGACAGAATCTGGGGGAGGGGTCGACGGGGTCTGATGCTCGTCAGCCTACTAACTGCAACGAGGTGCAGAAAAAACGTGCAGGAAAGACCTTCCTGATATCATGGTACAGTACCAAGGGACCACCAGCTCTCTCCTCCGAACTGGCACGCAGCTGCTTGACCGGCTGCTTGACCAGCTGCAGACCAGACAGCCAGATCGTGCTGCGGTGGCTGGTGCTTCCGTTCCATTCCCACCGGCATGTGCTTCCTGTGCTCCCGAAGACCCGTCAGCGAAGAGCCTGGCATGCGATTAATCTCCGCTCATGCCGTGTCTCAAGCTCTCTGCCATGCGGCTTCGTCCAAGGCACCGAGCGACAATGCCGCCACAAAACGCACACTGACGCCAGCGAGATGGCCATGTGCGAGTTTTGCAATTCACTCCTTTTCAGAACGTCCAAAGAGACCCCACCCCCGCCTGCATGGCGGAGCTTTTCAGCGATTGAGTTCAGTGCTGCTTACTCCATCGCATCAGAAACTACCCCTGATCCTAAACTTCCGTAGGACCCTAACCAATGCAGTCTCGATGGGCAGACGGGAAGTACCAGGCTCCGCGTCTCACAGCTGACGGATGGCCGCACTTCTTTCATCTTATCACACCTGGGCAAAAAGCAATAAAAGTATATGCTTCTCGGCTCATAGTGAAATGTCATTGTGGCTGGCAAGCACACATGAAACAACAAGGAACATACGGCATCCCTTCTCTCTGGATGTACCAACGCAATTCAGTCGGCGGCTACCGATTGCTATCAGACCATGGACGACACCACAGTGGCGATCAGTGTCTTCAGTAGATGCCTGACGATCCTGACCTTGTCCTAAAATCACGACCATCAAGGCCGATCCGTACTTTCATCTCATTCTCAAGCTACGAGCTGCTTGCCTGAGCAAGACAAACCCCATCCACTTAAGTTGAAGGTCCTGTGACCTGGCTTTGATAGCAGATCAAACGACGGACTCGCCGCTCAGATGATCGTCAGTTTGCTGCTCTCGAGTCGCCACCTTGCCCGTTTTCTGGTAATATATCTGGTACTGGTAAAGGAAGTCGCATCCAGATCGCATCCGGGTCGTATTCTGCGGGGTGATACAAATCGATGCAGCACTTCTACCAGATTTTGTCATCTTCATTTTGTCTGCGGCATCTTTGATTTCATAACCCTTGACTCCTTGTCTCAAAAGACATCCGGCGCTCGTGCGCACGAGCCATCCTCAATGGCCGTTGACAGATGCAGAGCCGCTGTGGAGGCAACCAATGCGCAAGCCCCGCTGTGTATCCCCAGATGGCCGTTTCTTCCAAGCGGGAAGTTCTTCCCAGAAATAGGCTCATATAGCCTGGCGGCTGGCCCATGTTGACTGTGGCTCGATCGAAATCATGGATGGCCATTATTAGGCCTCAAAAGTTGGCCTAGAGCCTTTGTCATCTTGGCGGGCGAATTTTACGTAGTTGGAACACCCACCTGGACAACTTCATGGAGTCATGCCGAAGCGCGCGTCTAGGTGCAGAGGGGCTTCTTCATGCCGAATGTAGGGGACTATTGCTCTGTTGATGTGTCTTGATTTATGACCTTTGCAATTGTTTTGTTCATTCAGTCTTACGCTCGTCTGTGGCACTTAGCCTCTGATTGACGCTGCAGCCTGCTCTTCTGTGTGACGGTGCTACACGACACCCAAACACCACGGCACTGGATGTGAATGTGCCCTCCCTGTTGTGCAACCATTCATTTATCTCGCCAACAGCCGACAGATCTAAATCGTATTCCCGCCTTATTCCCTGACTGCTTGATGAAGCTGAGACGATCATTCACCTAAGCCTTCTGTGCGCATGGAATGTGGCCCTTTCCGTTTGCACAAGGGAGAGACGATGAGGGTCTCTCCCTACACGAGAGATATTCTCAGGCCGCCAACACCAAGAGTAGAAACGCTCAATCATACGCGAAATATGTGACACGAAAGGCCTAGTCGTAGGTCCACTAAACATTCCCAGTGGAGAAGGTGGGATACCACAGGTCAATGTATCTAGACGCGTTCGACCGAGACATGAATCTCCTTTTGGTTTTTTGTAGACGCTTCATCAAGTGATCAGGGACTGTGAAGTGATGCACATTGGCTGGCGAAGAAGTGAGATGGGGGGCACATTGTGATATACAGAGGATCGGGGCTGGGGAGAGTGAAGAGGCTGGCGGCTCGTTGACTGCGTGTATCTTGAAGCTGATGGTCATCAGCAACATTTCCAAAGTCCCGCTACCATGGCGTTAAAACGCAACATATGAGTTCTTCAATCCCTAGCTGACGGGATGGTACCAACACGAATGGGAATACCAGCTTTATTCTCAGTATGGAGATTATGGTTCTGTAGAATCGGGATGAGAGTAACTTTTGTGCAGCACTGGTCTCATCCCCTTTTCATACTCGTTGATTCACTTCAATAGGAGACAAATGGATGTGCTATATTCCTCATGAACTTGCAATAACATCAGTGAAATACTCTTGTTCCTTGAGAGGGAGATCATAGAAGCCCATATATAGGAGTACATGGGGGTGGTAGCGCGACTGCTGAGCTTTTAGAGGGCAGGTACAACAGAGTCCTTCTTTCCTAACCCAGCACTTCCACCAGGCCATCCCAGAGCCTAGCCGCAGGTAAAGGCATCCCTTTTTCGAATCCCAAGACGAGCACCTTGATCGTTGCCAACGCGCTTCTGAAAAGTTCGACTTGATTGTACTTGATAGCACCCGAACAGCAGCACCCAGCGTCGTACCTCCTGCCGACAGAATTTTTCCCTCCCACTGCAATATCATGCCACCCAGAGTCATCAAGCGGAAGTCCAAAGGTTAGTCTCTATCATTTCGTCATCGTACGGCATGCACTGAACGCTGACGGTCTCGATAGCGGCCACAGGCGACGACGACGATCTTTGGGACGTCCCGAGCGGCCAACCCATGAAGCGGACCCGCACTTCTGGGTTACGCAACACTGGATCGCGCATCGACGAGGATAGCGAGAATGCAGGACAGAAAGCCGTCAAGTGATAACAGCCTTCTCTACAGCCATCACAGGGCAGAGCGCTGACTCTAGCGTGCATTCATCAGGCAATTCCAGTCCTGGGCTGAATGGCAGAAGAAGTTCAATAACAAGGAGAAAGACGACAAGCGTCAATTTGCTGCGAATTTCAAGGAGAACATCGAGGAAAGCCGTGAGATTATTCAGCTACTCATCAACAAGTCCAGCGAAAGTCTGTAAGGACGCACATTACACCTTTGAAGAATCTGGCCGCGCCAACTGATATTTTGTTGCAGCACCGTTGTGGGAAAGAAGCAAACCGAGCTCCTCAAAGACGCTTGTGCCAAGATCGAAGCGACTACAACTCCCAAGTCCAACTCCAACTCCAAGGAAGGCTTGCCAAAGGCTCGCCAGGACTTACCCTTGTTCAAGGCCGGCCAGGACCTGTTGAATAAGTCCCGCGACCTTGTGGCTGTTCACGAAAAGGCCAACAGCAAGGCCTCAGCTCTAGGAAACGCCCACACTAACGAAAGACGCACCCTCTGGAAGGCAGACATGGAGCAGGCCCAGAAGGCTGTGTTGTATAGTGCGCAGTACGGCGAAAAGGCAATTCGGTGCAATGTTGACATGTCCAGCAACGAGGATACCAAGACCCAGTTACTCAGTCCGCCCTGGCAGGTGCTCAACAGCCCCGGTCAGATGGCCCTGGACATGCACCAAAGAAGCATCGACAAGTTGGCCAGGGGTGAGGCAACCTGGGCCGACGAGACTCTCAAGTACATGGGCAAGTTCGCTGGCATAGCTGCGATTTGTGAGCTGCAGGGTCAGGACGTTTGATCAAAAAAATCTACACGGTGGACATATTGACGGTGAAATTACCGTGAATCGATGCGAGCCTTTTACTGCATGCTTGTAAATTTAGCCATATCTTAGCATACAAAAAAGATTGCTACCCCCTAGCCACACCGTATACAACGTATAGCGTATGCCATATCGCATCTCTGCGCTGAACCTCTCTCAGGGCTTGCTACCACTCAAACCATGATGTGGTGAATGAAAAAATGGGTTGTGGTCCAGTCTAGTTTACGCAATGAATTGATGGAATCTGTTGAGCAGGACGAGGACGCAGTGTATTTTGCCGGCAGCTTCTCCATTATTGTCGGGGCCCACGCCAAGTATCGGTTTAGCCAAGAGTCTCGTGACTTTGAAGTGGGTCCAAGCCAGCCAATCAGTGCAGGATCCACAAGGACGAGAATTTCGATCGCTCTGCCCTAGTCAGACTGCAACTTCTGATTTCTCGCCAAACGACTGCTCTGCCCTCCTCGTTCCGACTAACCGCCCCCATCACCACCCAGGTAAAACTCAGCCCTTACAAGTTGGTACGTTGCCTCCGACCTCACGACATTCATTTTGCCGACGAGCATTCTCTAATTGACCTTTCTTCGGACCAACAGCAGCCATGGGTGCCCTCAAGTGTACGTCCTCGCGAACCTCCACCGACTCGATCTCCTGACCGACTTTACCCTATTCCAATCGAGCCAGACAGCGAGAACAAGACAACCCAACTGACAAAATAATACCACAGACGTCGAGGAGCTTCAGAAGAAGAAGCAGAGCGACATTCTGCAGTTCCTGCTGCGTGTCCGCTGCTGGGAAGTACGTTAAAAACCGCCGAACCATTTCAATCGCGCAGAACATGTGGACGGGGTCCGTTTTGCCTTGCACTCCTTCGTCGCTCGCCCTCTTCACCCGGGGCTCCGTCGACAAGGAAGCAGACAAACGCCCGCCCTTGCTATACACTCTGTGAACATTAGCTGAGAGTGCATCAATATAGCTCCGTCAGTTGAACGTCATCCACCGCGCCTCGCGCCCATCCCGCCCCGACAAGGCTCGTCGTCTTGGTTACAAGGCCAAGCAGGGCTATGTTATCTACCGTGTCCGCGTCCGCCGTGGTGGTCGCAAGCGACCTGCCCCCAAGGGTGCTACCTATGGTACGTAGTTGTGATGCCTTCTTTGAGTCCGGAATCGACGTTCCGTACCATCATGGCGAATGCAGAAAGAAACTGACCTTCTCGTTTTCTTCTCTCTCCACAGGTAAGCCCACCAACCAGGGTATCAACCAACTCAAGTACCAGCGCTCTCTCAAGTCCACCGCTGAGGAGCGTGTTGGCCGCCGTTGCGCCAATTTGCGCGTCCTGAACTCCTACTGGATCAACCAGGACTCCACCTACAAGTACTACGAGGTCATCCTCGTTGACCCCCAGCACAAGGCCATCCGCATTGACCCCCGCATCAACTGGATCGTCAACCCCGTCCACAAGCACCGCGAGTCTCGCGGCCTCACCGCCACCGGCAAGAAGTCCCGTGGTCTCAACAAGGGCCACCGCTACACCAAGACCCAGGCCGGCCGCAGGAAGACCTGGAAGAAGCACAACACCCTCTCCCTCTGGCGCTACCGATAAGCAGCTCGCCCCTGACGCTGCTGCTTGGGAAGGCTATGGTTGGGGTTTGGTGTTGCTCAGTGTGGAGGTTGTGGTTCTCTTGCTACACAAGGTTTTCTCCTGTTTCATAGGAATGAGCAGGGCAAGGGAGTTGGTCATGGCCAAAACGACAAAGGGTCATTTTATATTAAGGGCACTGCATGGATGCGGACTTTAGGCGTTCACGATAGCAAAAAATCGGAAATACCACGAATTACGGCATTGCTGCCCGACCCGAACTTTGTCTCTAGAACTCTGTGACACAATACTGATTGCTCGATGGGAGAGACTTTAGACTCTAGCTCACTTTCCTACGGGAGTAGACGAAGAGTATTGCCCCTCGTTGGACTGACCGTATGATAGCTTCATAAAATGAGTGCTCGGGCGCCATCATCCTATGCTCCTTCGACAAACTGCGTTTCGCCGGACATGGTACAGCAACCGTTTCTTAGCTTCGCGCACCCATTCCGGATATCACGATATTCAACCATGCTGTACAGAGGAACTGTAAGCCGAACAAGCACGATTGTCGGTCTCACGGGTCGCTCGAAGACGACCCCGTCCGTCCATCGCGAAGCAATGGATTGGCAACCAGCATCTCGCTAGCGAGCCCGACACGTGTTCCGCCTTTGTGTATGCAGCCACCACGCAGCAGCCTCCTTGCACCATATCTCAAACACGTTCGTTGCAGTGGTCACTAAATGGGTCACTGACTTGGATAGCTGCGGCAATATGGTAGGCCTCTCGCAGAAGCCAGACGCGAGCCACCAACAAACTACCTGGTGCACATTCTTGCAGAGCCCACAGGGTGGAATGGGTTATGTGGAATCAAAGTGTCACAACTGTGTGGTATTGAGTGCGCGCAGAGCAGAATGTGCGACATTGGAAGCTCTCATGATAACAAACCGGCGAGACTAGAGTCACAGCCTTGGGGGTATACAGCGTCTCGGGAAGGAGGTTATCTTATTACACACATGAGAGCGATCAACATTCCATAGGCCACCTTGCCTGACTCTATAAAAGACCAAAAGAGGATGGCAGAGGATTGAACGGTACAGTGAAGAATAGCTCTCTCGGGTAGATGTTTGGTCTAAAGGGCCATCTGCATCATTATTGCTTGCTTGGTATACCGCACCAACATGCTTATCTCAGGGTTCCGCAGAAGGCCAGTCAGTGCTGGTGCAATGAATGCCTGTATTCGCAGATACAAGGTCTCTTAAGGGGCTTTGTTCTGTCTTCCAGGTTCCAGTCCCACAAGACCTTCTGCTTTTCCCATAAGTAGGTATCTGATGCTTGAGCTGGAATATCGCTTGTGGCTCGAGGGAAAGCAAGCCACAGCTTGGTGGATTTAGCAGATTCAAGCACATCAATTTCAGTATGAGACAAATGGACTCAAAGGCAGCAACGGGGAGCATGAGACCTGGCAGAGAAGCTTATAGCAACAGGGTAAGCATACAATCACACATCACACAGACTATCAGCACAATGGCATCAAATGCCCTAGAAGTATGGTACAGATCATTAATACTAACTAGAAAAGAAGTGTATGACCTGTGCGAGAATTTGCTTTTGGCAGCGTGAAGAGGGCCAATGATTAGAGAATCAAGCAGCTGTGATACTTGTCTGCCTGGCATAAATCTGAATAACGACAGCCCATCATGAGGCCGAAACCAAAGCGGTTTGTTTTCAGATCGAACCAGACAAGAAGTAGACCAATGCAGAAACTATTCAAGCCCTTCAACAGCTGAGTACGAAAGATCTTTTGACTTTTTGGCCTCTGGAAATGCGAGCAGCGAAATGCAGACAAGCTTTCTAAAGAAACAGCCCGACCCATGCTGTGAAAGTACTGACGATTGCAGGAAGTACCGACGATTGCACAAACTAGCAGTAAGCAGATGGATTGCAGTCTTTGCCACGGCACAGACTCCATTGCAACGCAGTGCAGCAACTTATGAGCCACCACATGTGGTGTAGCTGAGAAATGCTTCCAGTCTACCAAGATCCATCGCAAAATGCCATCATTTGTCGTCGAAGAAGAAAAGTGAGTTGATGCTGATTGTGGTCATTGACGTCGTTGTCCATCTCATGATTTGAGGGACCCTGGTCCAGAACGCCAGTCTGAAAAGGCAGAGCATGAAAGTCGAATCAATCAATGCCATTTTGGATTGCTGAAGGGAAAATAATTCTATACAGCCAGGCCTGGGCTGCTAGTGATGTTGTACAACGGAAGCAGATCAGAAAAAGTTCTGCTCACCGTTCTCAGAGACACCAGGAGCGCTGAAGTTCTGAGGGACGCCATTGCCGAGAGCGCCATTGGCGCCAGGTGAACCACGGGCATAGGGCGAGCCTCCGAAGCGGTTGGAGAACTGCTGAGGAGGAGCATAGCCCTGGCTCTGTAGACCACGCTGAGGGGTATGAACATAGCCCTGGTTCTGTTGAGCACGCTGAGGGCTGGGAGTAAAGCCCTGGTTGTGGACAAGCTGGGGAGTGGAGGCATAGCCTGGGTTCTGCTGAGCAAGCTGAGGGGTAGAAGCATAGTCGTCGCTCTGCTGGGCACGCTGAGGAGAGACAAAGCCCTGGGTCTGCTGAGGTCCCTGGGATGGAAGCTTCACCTGTGAGGCGTGGGTGAAGTCTTGACCACTGCGTCTGCCATTCACACCATTGGTGCGGGTCTGGTAAGCAGGAGACAGGTCTGAATCATCTCCTGACGTCGGCTGAGAGTTTCCATCACGACGGGAACTCTGACCATGAGTGACATCAACGGCAGTGTGCTGAGAGTTGGCAAGTCGAGTAGCCGCGAAGCTGCTGCTGCCCTCCCACGTGTGAATCTTGTGCTGGATCTTGCGACCGAAGGGAGTGTTGCGGACGCTTGGGATGATGGGACGGATAGCATCGATCAGCTGCCGCTTCATAGGCACGGTGGCATTGTCGAGGGCCGTCTGAATAACGTAGTTGCCGAACTGGTCGCGGACAAGGTCATTCATCTTGCCAGACACCAGCAGCGAGTTCACAATCATGTCCTTATAGTCGTCCGAGGCGCACCGCAAACACTTCTCAATTACGTTGGAGCTGAACTTGTGACGGGACAGGTCCACGACATTGTCAAGGAAGCGGCCAACGATAGGGTTGGTGAAACCAGGCTCGTTGAGGTCGATGATGTACTGGATGACATAGTTGCCGAAGGGATCCTGAACCAGGACGAGAGCGTGTTGGGTAATAGCATGAACGAGCTTCGCCTTGTCCTCACCCTCAGCGTGATCGATGCAGCGCTGAAGCACACAGCAGCCGTGACGGTGAGTGCCGACGTCAACGCAGGACTTGCCAACGGCATCGAAGATGAACTGAGCGTCTGCAGAGTTGAGCTTGTTTAAGCACTTCTGAATGACGTGGTTGCCGTTGAGATCCTGGATCAAGTCAACGACACGCTCTCCGAGTGCATTGATGATGATCTTGACTTGGTCATGGTTCGAAAGGTTCTCAATCATCTTCTGCAAGGCGCGAGTGCCGTGCTGGTTAAGAGCGACGCGAACCATGTCCTGAGATGCATTCTGGACAAGGATAGTGCGCTGGCTGTCGTTGCAGAACTCGAAGAGCTTTTGGCAGAGGTAGTTGCCAAAGGGATCAGTCATGAGCTCGACGACGTGGGAGCAGGTCTCGAGCCAGACTTTCTGGATGTGGTCTGGGTCACGGTTCTCCAACTGCTTCTGGAGGTAACGGCAACCGTGCTGATCCTTGCAAAGCTGGTAGATCCGGCCACCGAAGGTCTCCAGAGGCTGGTTGTTGTAGGGGGCCATGCCTGCAAAACTGTTAGCATGGTTCGAGACGGGAAAGGGGTAGATGTGTTCTTGCCTTCGGTGTCTTGCTGGCGCCGGGTCTGCACGACGCGAGCCTGGTTGTCGCGAGGCTGAGCACTGTAGACTGGGTTGTAGCCGGCGAAATTGGCAGCTGGGTAGCCCTGAGCAGCCACCTGGGCAGCAGAGTAGCCGTTGTTGCCATTCAGACTCATGTTGGTCATCATGGTCACTAAAGGATAGGTATGCTGACCACCATTTTGGCCGCCGTTAAAGCCACCACCACCCATGTTGCCAGCGAGACCACCATTCATAGCGCCGTTGCTAGCAGAATTCATGGTGGCGCCAGAGCTGGCGAAGCCAGAGGGTCCAGCCAGAGCAGCAGATGCGGTGCTGCTGTAACCGCCAGTACTAGCATAGCTGTTGGGACCGTTGCCATAAGCGTTGGAGACGTAGCTGCCAGGGTTGTTGTTGTAGTAGCCATTGACAAAGGCTGCCGCACCCTGGGGGTTGCCGATGGCGGTTGGGGTCGAAGTCTGAGGACCCTGGCTGAGGGCGGGACCCTGCGCGACACCCTGAGTGGGGGTGACGAAGGGCGTGGCGTTGGCGTGCAGAGTAGAACCGATTGACTGATAGCCGGCAGTGGCGTTGTTGTCACGGCCGTCGGCGGATAGCTCGCGGCTGTGGCGGAGAGCACCAGCAGGAATGCGGCCCATACTGGCGTTGTGGTTGTGCAGGTGCTGCTGAGCAGCGTGGTTGGGGGTCGTACCAACGCCTGAGCCCGACACCTGCTTGAGAGTGGGGACGTCGTTGGCAGAGAACGAGGCCTGCAGCTTAGGCGGGGTGGTGAGGGCGCTGCCGTTGTTCGCGGCGGCAGACGCGTCAGAGAGCGCCTCGCTGTACTTCTGCTGCTCCATCATCTCAAGAGAGTGACGATACTTGGCAGGACGAGCACCAATCGTAGCGTTCTCAGCGGTCGACTGGGAGCTGGGAGTTAGCATCTTTGCTGGAGGGTTTGTGCGAGAAGAGAAATTAATCGAAGGAGCTGGCGAGTCTGGCTCAAAAGGTTTGATGATCGAAGACAGACTGGTCTGGCTTCGAACAATGGGAGTGCCAGCTTGCCGGTAGGTGACTTGAACGCGGGGCGCGAGACAAGACGACGAGGATGATTGGAAGGCTTGAAAGGGAAGATGAACGTGAGTCGACCACAAAAAGAGAAAGGGCGACGCAGTGAGGATCAGTGGGGATGGTAGAAGCGCTGCAAATGCGACTACAGGACGGGTACGTTTGAGGGATTCTCAAACTTCAAAAGGCGTTCTGCCCGTGTTGTTTGGTAAATGAGAGACGTGGCAACAGCAGATGAAGCTGTCTTCTCAGAGTTCAAGTTGAAGTTGTGGTGAAGGGAAACGCGATCAATGGGAGGAGGGAAGCGACAACAGCCCGCCAAGTCCAGCCAACTGGAATTGCCAGCGAAGCTGCTTGCAGTTGACAATACAGCGAGCGCTTGCTGCGGCAATATTTCAGGTGATATGCCGGCCAAAGTGAGGATACTATGAGGGCAAATCAAAAAGGAGGAAAAAGCACTTACCATATTGGTCTGACGGATGAGGGTCGGGAAGTTGTCGTCGGTGGTTGTTTGTGTGTAGAGTTTGCCTTCTGGGGCACTGTCGTCGTCACGAAAGAGGAATCCAGTCGTTCCTGCTTGGTCAAGATTTTCGATGTCGTAAAATGCAGTGCGAGATTTCGTCACTGGCATAGAATATCGATTGACTCTGTTCTCAGTGTGAGGTTAGCGGATGGTCCAGTAACGTTGATGCGGCGAGTGAGAAGCGGAAGTACGTGGAAGCTGGACCCAATCGAGAAACTCAGCGCCGAGGATGATGCTCAGAAGTATTGCTCAAATGCCAAACAGCTTTGAGTAAGAAGTAGGCGTAGGTGGATAGGTCTGGAAATGGAGAAGATATCTCAAGTCCAAGAGAAAGGAATCAGGATGTGTACGATGATGGCGAGGGGGTTTGCGAGATCAAGAGAAAGGAGCTCAGGCTTCGCAACGTTGAAATGGGGGGAGAGAGAAGAAAGTCGAGAAGGAAAGGTTCAGAAAAAAGGCCGTGTGGTTTGGTAGTTGAAGAACCGTTGCCAGTTTCTCACGACGCAATGGTTGCTATTGTGAGAGACTGCAGCCCCACTTGCGCTCGATGGAAGCAGAATTCCAACAGTCTCTTTCAGAATATGCCAGAATAACGTTCGAACCAGCCTGGATGGCGAAGCGGTCGATGAGACCGGCGCTTTCCCACTTATTCTTTTGGCCGCGCAAGTAGGCCGCTGAGATCCACGTGGTTCTGCAACAAGCACCACAACGGGACAAGAAGAGGCTATTCTCACAGCGTGATACTCAATGAGTCGACCTTCACGTTGCCCCGCCTGTGAATTCTCACGAGGCGCAAGTCAACTGGCAATGGCGCGGCTGCCATGGAGCAACACACCACCTTCACACCAAACAACAGGGGCATCCAAATCTCAAAAACAAAAGGGGTTTACATACGCATTGGTTGACCGATGAGACGTGGGGTCCTGCCGGACAGCCTCCTCCTTCTCGTCCTCGTCACTGTTTCTCCTCGAAGTCTGCTGCGACCACGGTGGTAGCTGGTCGTCAAAGGCGACACGACCCAAAGACAAGCCTGACTGCGGCGAAGCGAGGATCGAGCCGGACCGTGCAGAGCGGTTCAACATTCCCGGGGGCGACTGTAGACTCGACAGCGAATATCTGTTCGCATTGGGTCGGGAGAAGGCCCCAGGGAAGCCAGTCGTCGTCTCGCGGTATTCAGGGGGCGTCGTCGGCTCGGACTGATGTCCAGACAATCTGCCATGCTCTTCGACCATTTGCGACAGCTCCATCTCATGCTTCTGCATCTCGGCCTCAAATAGGCGCTTCTGCTCCCGGATCCTCTCGAATTCCAGCCGCTTCTTTTCTATCTGCTACACTGTCAGCGATGGCCTTTCCTGCGGGTCGACACTGGTCGGCCAGAAGCACTAGCGCAAGCACCCTCCAGCGCCTGAGAAGCGCTCTACCGAGAGTTGCTGGGTCCAATTCGGAGGGACACGAACCAATTGCAATTGTTGCATTGCCTATCAAGAGGACGGTCAGCCAAAGTCCAGTCAAGAACATCATAATAAGAAGAGAACGTTGGGAAAGCCAATCGCGCATAGAGCATGGCACTCCTAGCTTCCCGTTCGCGCATTGACTTTGGCCAAGTGTAACCACACAGACGCCAGCACACAGCTACGCACCTGGTACTCCTCCGGACCGCGAGGGCCAGCAATATTTGTAGACAGTGTTGGTACACGCCCCGAGTCAGTGGTGAATCGGCGGGACAAGTTCGTTCGTGGGTCTTGGGCCGGCTGCTGCTGCGGCTGCTGTTGTTGTTGTTGTTGCTGCTGCTGCTGCTGGTGCTGGTGTTGGAAGGTCTGCGACAGACGATTGCGGGGAGGAGAAACGAAGGCGTTCATGGCAGTGGCATCGCTTCGGGGCGAGTGCTGGACTCGAAAGCGTGTGTCGTTCGGGTCCATCTTCCACAACTATCTTGATGGTACAACTCGAAACTTTATTCGTGGATTTCGTACACAGCCGACGCGACGCTCAGCTCTGGTCTACTATTCTTGATGGGCAACAATCAGCATCGACGTTCAGCATCACAGACTCTCCAAAACCTGAAGCAGTCTCGTGTCGGGACTGTTGCTGAACCAGGCCCAAAGGTGGGGTGGGCGAATGCCAGGGCTGGGATAGGGCTGGGCCAGTGATGGACTCGATCATCACAAGCTGCCTCGACACATGCGCTGGGCTGTCGATTTATGCCTTGCGGCTTCATCTAGCCTCGACTGCGGATGATGATTGAGGCAGTTGGCGAGTCCGGTCGAGGGACGTCCAGCGGAACAATGGCGCGCGCAGAGCTGTTTCCAGCCGGACGGAACAGCATCCAGCCGTACATGGAACGGGTCAGAGGAATCTCGACTCACTCGATAGTTTGACAACTATATCACACACTTTGCGCCCTGGAGAGCCAGGTGCAGCAAGAGGGGGGCAAACAGGAAACAGAGGTCGTATCAAAATCGTAAGCAAATTGAAATAAAGAGTGTGGTTCAAATGGAACGGTCAAGCACATTGAATAAACAAGAAGGATTGATTACCTAGATGGGTAGAGAGAGGGGATGGATTGTTAGAGTGGCACTGTGCTGCGCTGTCTGGCTCTGCTACGACTTTCCCACTTGCCCAAGCAGGAGCCGCAACCGCCCGCCCTGGGCCCTGGAGCAGGGGTCAATCGTGGAGACCACACCTGCACGGCAAGTCTGCTTTGCACCTCCTTCAGCCCCTGGACCCTGCTGCACTAATAGTCGAGTCTACCAGGTACTAACTCTGTTTTCACTCCTTTGCTCTGTGGGCCTTGTGGCAACCAGCGGGTAAAAGACCAAGGCATTGTATGACGGAAATTGCATCTTATAGTGTATTATTTACTTGCCTACAGAAATACACGTTGCCAGCCCAGCCGATCATTCGCGGATACGTCTCCCACATCTTGTTCCAAATAACACCACGCTCCCGGCTGCTTTCCGAAGCTGTGCCTGCCCAGTCGCAACCTCAGACCTAGACAAGCCAATCCAAGCCTACTCTGCATGTGGCTTGAAAAGAAACAAAAATCGCCAGCTTAGTCGGCAGATCAACACATCCGTCATCGGCGGTGAAGAGAAGCGCTACGAAACTGGCCTCTAGCCCAACCGCTCACGTGGTGGCTCTTTGGCGCAACGCAACTATTAGCCCCGGTAGTGAAGGTGTTCGTCGTTCGACATTTTCTTATGTCACGAGTACCTCACAACATCATTCCGCGTCCTCGCCCCTTTCTTCGCCCTCGAGCCTGCGAAGGCAGGCCGGCAAGTTGCATTGCAGTTGCAGCTACAATCGCAGCATTGGAAATATCGGTGGCTGATGGATCCGATGCCCATGATTCCCAGTCCAAATGTCCCGTCCGGCCGTGTCCTGCAGCAGCGCTACTACCTACGACTGCACCCCTCCTAGCTGCAGCATGCGCGCATTGCAATGGGGTTCCTGAAACTATCCCTCCTCATGTGTAACCTCATCTGCCCTGAATCTCGACACCTGCATTAGAACAAATTCTGCCATTCTGCCGAGGGTGGAGAGGCGGAAGACTGCTGGGCGCCAAGGCAACTATAAGAAGTGGACCTAATCACTTTATGATACGGATTGAAGAACTCGAGCAAGTCTTTTTCAAATTCGGTCTAAATCCTTTATACTGCGATGATACAGGCCCATTGACAATCGCAAGGGGCAAACGATCGTCAATTTCTCCGCGTTTTGATCGCCACACGGCAATTGATAGCACATGATTCCGGCCGAACCCTCTGAGGATGCGATCGGCCCTGCGCGTTGAGTCCCCTCCTGCGCCGTAATCGTACCTCTGTCTCGTGTCTCGTGTCTCGATTACAAAGGGTCTCAGGAACAGGCTACCCCATCTGGCAGGTGAGGAGTCAGACACAAACTTCGACAGAGATGTCGTCAATCTCTATGAGCTTCGGCTATCCCACCGTACCGGAAAGTTGTCGATCGTCCCGTAAATCAGAGAAACTCTAATGGTATCAGAGTGTTCTCGGCCCGCCTGAAGCACCGAAAAGATGTACCCAGGGATCTTGAGTCTCCACCGATGCTGCGGGAGCGCAACCATCCTGGTTTGATAGATCTGACAGCACAGGGACTCGCGAACTTCTGCTATTTCGAAAGCGTAGCGCGGCTACTGGTGATTTTTAGTAGTCTGCATGGTTGAAGTATGGACTGACCCTTCGAATCTTTACACGACTGGTAGCTAGATAGGCATTTATACTGGAAAAGCCACTCTCTTAGGCTGAGCAGTGTCTGGTGCTATCCCCAGTCTACGCTCTACATCATCAAGATTCGCTCTATGACAGACAACCCCACAGCGGCGAGTTCCCTAAGTGGGACTTTCGGGGGATCTACGACGCAGATGCCCACTCAACTCGTGGCCTGCTAGCATCGCCAGCGCGGGCTTATTAAATCAGCGAATAGCGTCAAGGCCCATCGAGCATTCTTCCGAAGTGCTTGCAGAAGGAATGAGGCGGATGAGGCTCAAAGAGTCTAGTCATTCACCGACTTTTTGCTGCATCTTTAGTGGCGAGAAACGGTTGCGACTGCATGTCTTTTAGCTTGTATTTTTGCATGAGGTGTCATAGCACCGTTGGTGGGAAGCATCTGTCAAAAGCCGCATATGTATCTTTGCTTTTGGGAAATATAGAAAGAGGGGTCAGGCAGCGTGACAGGTGTCATACTGTCCCCAAAGCCAGAAGCAAGGTCGATGAGCAGATTCAGCGCTCGTACCTCAGGTCTATGCATAGCACGCACAACTACGAAAATACCAAGGGCCGTCTTCATTGTTCAAATATTGCACCGCAATAAGCACTATACATGGGCATCAGACGCCAAGATAGCGTTCGCTATGGTCACCTTGGTGTATTATTGTGCAGCCACTGGCCGTGCGAGTTGTAGACTTGTTGTCCGAGCAATTAAAAGTTTCAATGAACTAGGTAGTTCACAAGGAAAAGGCCCGAAAGTATAGAGAATGGGTGAGTACAGATATGAAGGGACTTAAAAAAGGTGAGACTACGTATTCCCAAGCTTTTGGACGAAATACCCAGGTACTGACTGTACTGTACATCGTAGTGGGCCAAGGTAAACTATACCTGTCACCCACCCAAGTAAATAAAGCGGTGCCATTCTCATCAGCTTATCGTTATCAGTGACTCTGCAAATCGGCCCCGCGATGCGAACTCCAAGAAAAAAAAGCTCCCGATTTGTTTGACATCCGTGAAATTTACCAAACCTGATTCATTGTACACTTGCCGTGCAATGATGGGAATCACGACACAATGCGCCAGCGTGTGACCCCAGATGATGGCTTCGAGGCCCTTCTCGAACCGTTCTACAATGGCAAAAGCCTCACAGACCCCATTTCCACAAAGGAGGACAAGTTCCAGCTGCTGCCAGCCTTCTTGAAAGTGAAGGGTAAGCTTCCTCTTTGCGCCAAATGGTTTCTAGAGGGAATCTGATCAATTTTTCACTCCCAGGTCTGATCAAGCAGCATATCGACTCCTACAATTACTTCATCGACCATGATATCAAAGATATTGTCAAGGCAAATCGAATCATACGCAGCGATGTTGACAGCTCCTTCTTCCTCGAATTCCTCGACATCCGAGTCGAACAGCCCACCAGAGTCGATACTGGTGGCTCTTTTAAGGCGAAGAGCCATGTCACTCCGATGGAGTGTCGCCTGCGGGACATGACCTATGCCGCCAACATTGTTATGGACATTGCATACATTCGCGATAGGAAGAAGATCATCCGCAGAAACGTCCCTCTCGGCCGCATGCCTGTCATGCTCAAGAGCTCTAAGTGTGTTCTGGCTGGAGCCAATAACTCCCAGATGGAACTTATGAATGAATGTCCCTTGGATCCTGGCGGCTATTTCATCATCAACGGAACGGAAAAGGTCATCTTGATTCAGGAACAGCTCAGCAAGAACCGTGTAATTGTCGAGGCTGACGACAAGAAAGACACCATACAAGCCTCCGTCACAAGTTCCACCCACGAGAGAAAGTCCAAGACGTACGTGATCCTCAAAAAGGATCGCATTGTGCTCAAGCACAACATTGTTGTCGAGGACATCCCTATCGTCATTGCTCTGAAGGCACTCGGTGGTCTCTCGGATTACGAGATCCTGCAACTCGTATGTGGCTCGGACGGGCGCTACCAGGACGACTTTAGTGGAAATTTCGACGAGGCTACCAAAGCAGGCGTTTTTACACAGCAGCAAGCTCTCGAGTATATCGGCGGTCGTGTCAAGATGGGCGCAAAGGGCAGGCCTCAGTTTGGTGCTGCTCCTCGGCGCAATGCTATTGAAGATGCCCTTGATGCACTCGCAAACATTATGCTGGCTCACGTGCCCGTTGAGGGTGTTGACTTCTACCCAAAATGTATCTACGTCGCACAGATGGCTCGACGTGTGCTCATGGCCGCTCACGACTCCAAATTGGTCGATGACCGCGACTTTGTCGGCAACAAGCGACTCGAGCTGGCTGGGCAGATGCTTTCCCTTCTCTTCGAGGACTTGTTCAAGCAGTTCCAGGTCAACCTGAGGATGTTGATCGACAAAGTGATCAAAAAGCCTAATAGAGCTGTGAGCATTGATCCTCTGACGCATATAGCCTCCTCGGGAAGCTTCATTACTCAGGGCATGAATCGAGCCATTCAGTCCGGCAATTGGAGCGTGAAGCGTTTCAACATGCAGCGCGCTGGTGTCACACACGTCCTCAGTCGTTTGAGTTACATCGCCGCACTTGGAATGATGACCCGGATCAGTAGTCAATTCGAGAAGACGCGAAAGGTCTCTGGACCCAGAGCTCTACAACCGTCTCAGTGGGGAATGCTTTGTACTTCCGACACACCAGAAGGAGAGGCTTGTGGTTTAGTCAAGAATTTGGCCTTGATGACGCATATTACTGTCGAATCGGGAGAGGAGCCCGTAAAGAAGTTCATACTCGCCATGGACCCTGAGGTGGAACCCATACGACAATTCGTGGGAGCGGAGATACATGCAGAAGGCTCGTACATCATAACTGTCAACGGAACTCCGTTCGCTCTGACAAAACACGCCAAGCGATTTGCTGCCATGTTTCGCACAATGCGCCGCCGTGGATGGGTGGATCCGTTCGTGAGCATCAACATGAACGTCCATCTCAAGACAATTTCCATCGCAACAGACGAGGGTCGAGTCTGCCGCCCATGCATCATTGTTGAGAACAAGGCTTCAAAGCTGCAACCCAGCCACCTCAGATTGCTACAACGCGGCAAGGTTGGCTTTGATGACTTTCTGCGGCAAGGTGTTGTTGAATATCTCGATGTCAACGAGGAAAATGACACCTATATCGCTCTCTATGAGGATGAGATCACAGATGGTCACACCCACGTTGAAATCGAACCTTTTACCATTTTGGGTGCCGTCGCTGGCCTTATTCCCTTCCCTCACCACAACCAATCACCAAGAAATACCTACCAATGCGCTATGGGTAAACAAGCCATTGGCGCCATCGCCTATAACCAGTTCAACCGAATCGACACCCTCCTTTACACCTTGGTTTACCCACAGAGACCAATGGTCATCAGCAAGACGATTGAGCTGACCGGCTATGATAAGCTCCCAGCCGGTCACAATGCTACAGTGGTGGTCATGTCTTATTCCGGCTACGACATAGAGGACGCTTTAGTCTTGAATAAGGCATCCATCGACCGAGGTTTCGGAAGGTGTCAGGTCTTCCGCAAGTACACTGCCGATATGCAGAGGTACGCCAACGGAAAGACGGAGCGGGTCGGACAGCCAGAGTATGATCCTGTTACGAAGCAAAAGATCCCAAAGCATGACATACTTGACGCGGACGGTCTTGCGAGGGTTGGCTGGCAGGTCCACAGCGGCGAGACGATGGTCAAGAAGGAGACACCTTTAGACCAAGGATCTAATGTGCCTGGCGAGAAGGGATCGAACGATTACCGTGACACATCTCTCTCCTACCGTATCTCAGACCCAGCCTACATCGATAAGGTCCAAGTCACGCAGACCGAGAAGGAAACGGTTCTCGTCAAGGTCCAAACGAGGCAGACGCGGCGTCCAGAACTCGGCGACAAGTTCTCCTCTCGTCACGGGCAAAAGGGTGTCGTCGGCATTATCGTTGACCAAGAGGACCTGCCGTTCAGCGACTCGGGTCTCGTCCCAGATATTATCATGAATCCTCACGGTTTCCCCTCTCGAATGACAGTCGGCAAGCTTCTCGAATGTCTGACCGGCAAGGCATCCATTGTGGAAGGAAATAAGAGGTACGGCTACGGTGATGCCTTCCGGACCCATCCCGTCGAGGAGGTCAGTAAAGTCCTCGTCGACAGCGGCTTCTCCTGGGAAGGCAAGGACTACTTCACCTCTGGCATCACGGGAGAGCCCCACGAGGCATACATCTTCAACGGTCCGATCTTTTACCAGCGCCTGAAGCACATGGTCCAGGACAAGATGCACTCCCGTGCGCGCGGGCCCCGGGCCATCCTGACGCGCCAACCCACGGAGGGTCGTTCTCGCGACGGTGGTCTGCGTCTGGGAGAAATGGAGCGCGATTGTCTGATTGCGTATGGTGCGTCGCAGCTTTTGCTGGAGCGACTCATGCATAGCTCCGATGGCACGAGCCTCGACATCTGCCAGCGCTGTGGTTTGTTCGGCTACAAGGGGTACTGCCAGTCGTGTAAGAGTACTAGGGAGGTCACGCAGATGACCATGCCGTATGCGGCGAAGCTGTTGGTACAAGAGTTGATCTCGATGAATGTCGGCGTGCGGCTGCAGATGGAGGATGAGTTTCCTCATCCGCGGTGATTTGAGTTTGCCTGTTTGTTAGGACCATGTGGCATGATCCGGTATTGTCTGGATATGAGGCGGCGGGAAACGTACTTTCAGCATCAGCGACACGGCGTCTGGAAACTTGGATTGGCGAGGAAAAAGCATAGTATATTGGGGCGGACTACTGCTCACAAGAGAAAATTCACGAAATGATCATTCAAGGCTGTACTATATGAAGAGCTCCCTCCCAGTGACTTTGTGCGTCGTTCGTAGACCCGGTAGCATGCTCACAGAATATCAAGACGCAGTTGGCTCTTCCAGTGTGCCTGTCACGTACAAGGAGGATGCAGTGAGCACCAAACTTTCCCATGCGAATAAAAGAACGAGGAACGCAATACCACTTGGGGTAAATCCAGAAGAGTACCCAAGTGTGGCTGCATCGTTCTTCGTCAATGTCATTGATCATAGCATAGTGGATAAGCTCATTATCACTCTGCTTCCCTACCACGTTTTCCCGCCTCCCTGACGACACTTTTGATTCCGCCCATCCCAATGTCAAACTCCACCGCGCCCTCCAACCCCGGCCCTGTCGGCTGCACATGCGGCGCAAACACCACTTTAGCCCACCGCCTCCACGTCTTCAACGTCGGCACCCCGACGCCTCCACCGCCACCATCATCATCATCCACCGCATACCGCGACCGCCCATACCGCGGCGCCTTGAACAGCGCGATCCGACACGAAATCTGCGTCGCCCACACCAAGCCCAGGCTGGGCGTCTTCATCCCGTACCCGGACGCCGGCTGCGGGTCGTCGCCCCAGCCTGTGAACCATCGCTGTTGATGGTCGAATGTGAGGGCCGGCGGGGCCGGCGGGCCTACGACTTCTTCTGCCGGAGGCGGAGGCGGAGGTGGTGGCGGCGCGATTCGGGGTGGTGATTCCTCGTCCGCCTCCTCGTGGCCGATGGAGAGGCTTGAGCGTGGGAGGGCATCGGCCATGGACGAGGAGGGCTCGATAGGCGGGAGGGGAGGCGGATTGGGATTCTTACTCCGTGACGCGAGGGGTGACTCCTGTCCGTGATACTCATTTGCCTTTGAACGGCCTCCAGCAGCCGCGGCATACGGGGTTTTGGTCGTCGGCGCCGTGGTAGGCTGAGTCCTACTCAACACCGGACTGCCGAGGCCAAACCGATCCGCCACCTGATTCGAGACCACGACGGCAAGATTGTGCTTCAGTGCCAGATCACGTAGCAGCATGCCGAGGCGCACGAGCTCTGCGCTTCGAGCGCCCATATTGGAGCCCTGGCCTCTGTTCTTGCCGTCTGCGCGGTCGAACTCCGCGCGGTAGTTGGCTGCCACACTGTCGAGGATGATGAGGCCGATGTTGCTGCGCTCAACCTGCACGGGCACTTGGTATGTGAGGATGTGCTCCTGGGACTCGAGATCCGGAGTTGTGGTGCTGAAGATGTTGTCGAGCATGGGCCTTTGATCCTTGGGGAGCGAGGAGAGGATAGGGTTGTGGGTGAGCATCTGGGTCAGGCGGCGCGTGGAGAGCGGCGCTTCGGTCGAGATGTACAGGGCGCGCCGACCTGTTCCGTGCGGAGGCGGTAGTTGGACCGCAAGGAGGAGGGAGAGAAGGAGCTGTGTTTTGCCTGCGCCGGCCTCACCGGCGATCTCAGTAATGGTGCCCGTGGGTACACCACCGCTGAGCGAGGCGTCTAGGGCCGGGTCGAGCGTGCTTATTGTGGACCATTGTGAGGCGAGAGCCGCAAGAGTGTGCCTCAAAGGATGACCGTAATTCGTAGTTTCATTTTCAGCCTGATTTTCCACAGGCCGCACGGGGTCATGGTCTTCTACGACCCCCAGATCTGTGTGCAGGGCCTCGAGCACGGCATTGCATAGCCGCTTCAAGTCCAAAAGAGGGAGCTGGGTCCGCTTGCCAAGATCTGCTGCCTCGAGAGTGAGTAGATCGGTGACTGTCTGCATAGAAAGAGTGTAAGCTATCATAGTTGGTAGAGGGAGAGAGAGCATGGCCTAGCACACACCACCTGGTTCTTCTCGAGAGTCGGAATGAGATTCGCATATTGGCTAACAGGGAATTGCGGCAGCACGCGCAAAATATCGGTCATTTGTGAGATGATTCTTTTCCCTCCAGCTGTAAAAGTGATTTCGCTTGCCTATCACGGGGGACATTGGCTCGGTGTTAGGAAAGTAACGACGCGTTCAAGTGAGAGTGGTCGTTGCCAAGGTGGTGTATATAAGGCGTGAATTGATGACGGGCCTAGTGTGCTTCACAAAATGGTGGAAGCGACAAGGGTCCGTATCGATAGCCGCAGAAAGTTCGATAAGCGTTCTGTGACTGCATACCAACATCCTCTGCCTTTCTCTACGCGCCCTCGCTGATTATTTCCACGACTTGAATCCTCGGGTTGCCACACCGCTCACACCACTCACACCACTCACACCTGCTCGCCCTCGGATCTCCACATATACAACGGTTCACAATGGCTTGGTTCTGGGGAGCCACGGCTCCAGCAGAATCCTCACAAAATGCAGAACATGCGCAGGCGCAACCTCCGGCGCAACCACCACCAAAAGCCGCCGCGCCCGCTGCACCCGCCGCATCGGAGCCAGATCCAGAGATGCGCAAGTTCCTCGAGGAGCTGATGGGCGAAGTCAAGAACATGAGGGAAGCAGACCAAGCAGCAACAGCAGCAACACCGCCGCCCTCAAACAAGATTAAAGTATCACCCTGGGGCTCTCGCTGGGCGAGCTCCTCTTCTTCAGAGCAACAGACACCCTCCTACACAGACAACACCACCACCACCACCACCTACGATCCAGACAACCCAAATAACGAGCCGCGCCTCTCTCCGCTCGCTGAATCCCTCCTGCCCACCACCATGAACTGCGAAAGCGCCTTCAACCTCGCGTTCCACTGCCGCTCCTTGGGCGGGCAATTCACCTCACTCTACCGGTACGGCACGATGCGTTCATGCGACGAGCAGTGGAAGGACTTTACCTTCTGCATGCGTGTCAAGGGGTTTGGCGAGGGCAAGGTCAAAGAGGACGCAATACGGGATTATTACAGGAAGAAGGAGCTGGCAAAGTACGGACCGGGGATGCCGAGTAGTGACGATGTGTGGAAGGAGAGGAAGGAGTTGGTCAAGCCCGGTGAGGCGTTTTCTACCCCTGTGGAGCAACCTACAGTGGGGGATGCCGAACATCAGAAGTGGGAGATGGAGAGGATGGAGAGGATAAGAAAGGGTTTGAAGGAAAGCGAAACCTCGTAGACATTCTTCTCTGAAGCCAAGAATGCACAACTTAGTCCAGCTTCGAAATAAACATTCTCCAAATCCTAATCTTGTTTCCCAAAAGTTTACAATCACGAAGATGAATGCACACAGGTTTATTTGAAATTTCTTTTGATTCGATTTGTCGAATGATTATCAAGTACTCCCATGCACTTTGTCCCAATCCGAATTTTTCCCTGTATCGTGAAATCGTAGCAAGAGGAAAAGAAACCTTCTAAAAAGCATACAATCCAGCACATCGCCAACCGAAGACCCATTTCAAAACCAGTATCCTCTTAGCGACGCGCATTCTATTAAGCCATTTAGTCAACCTCCTCGACGGTGGGGCCGTCATCGCCACCAGCACCGGGAGCGGCACCGGGAGCACCACCGGGCATGCCACCGGGCATACCAGGCATGCCGCCAGCACCACCGTTAGCACCGTAGAACTTCATCATGATGGGGTTGGCGACACCCTCAAGCTCCTTCTGCTTGTCCTCGTACTCCTCACGGGTGGCGGTCTGGTTCTCGTCGAGCCAGGTGACAACAGCGCTGATCTCGTTGTTGAGCTTCTCCTTGTCGTCAGCCTCGAGCTTCTCATCGACCTTGGGGTCGCTGAGAGTGTTGCGCAGAGAATAGGCGTATGACTCGAGACCGTTCTTGGCAGAGACACGGTTGGCCTCAGCCTCGTCCTCGTCCTTGTACTTCTCAGCCTCAGCAAGCATACGCTCGATCTCCTCCTTGGACAGACGACCCTTGTCATTGGTTATGACAATCTTGTTCGTCTTTCCAGTGCCCTTCTCGAGAGCAGACACGTTCATGATGCCGTTGGCGTCCATGTCGAAGGTGACCTCGATCTGAGGAACACCACGGGGCGCAGGTGGGATACCGGTAAGCTCGAACTTGCCGAGCAGGTTGTTGTCCTTGGTGCGCTGGCGCTCACCCTCAAAGACCTGGATAAGCACACCGGGCTGGTTGTCGCTGAAGGTCGAGAAAACCTCAGACTTCTTGGTAGGAATGGTGGTGTTGCGAGGAATCAGCTTGGTCATCATACCACCAGCAGTCTCGATACCGAGGGACAGCGGCGCGACGTCGAGAAGCAGGATCTCGTTGGTGGACTTGGAGCTGGTGTCGCCAGACAGGATAGCGGCCTGGACAGCGGCACCGTAGGCAACAGCCTCATCGGGGTTGATGGACTTGTTGGGCTCCTTGCCGTTGAAGTAGTCGGTGATAAGCTTCTGGACACGAGGAATACGGGTGGAGCCGCCGACCAGGACGATCTCGTGGACCTGAGACTTGTCGATCTTGGCGTCGGTCAAGACACGGTCAATGGGCTGCAGGGTAGAGCGGAACAGGTCCTGGCACAGCTCCTCGAAACGAGCACGGGTGATGGAGGTGTAGAAGTCGATACCCTCGAAGAGAGAATCGATCTCGATGGAGGTCTGAGCGGAGGAAGAGAGGGTACGCTTGGCACGCTCGCAAGCAGTGCGGAGACGACGCAGCGCACGGGGGTTGGTGGAGAGGTCCTTCCTATGACAAAGTTAGCAAACTGAATATGGAAAGAGCGATTGAAAGAGCGGAGGCGGAGAAGGCGGAGAAGAAGGCGGAGAAGAAGGCGGAGAAAAGGCGGAGGAGAAGGCGGAGGAGAAGGCGGAGGAGAAGGCAGAGGCGGCGAAGAGGGCAAAGAAAGGACGGGGAAAAATTTACTTATGTTTCCGTTTGAACTAGAAGTAGCGAGTTAGTATGAGTCCCTAGGAAGTCATTGGGTAGAAGGGTGACATACCTCGTTCACAAAGTGGTTTACGAGACGGTTGTCGAAGTCCTCACCACCCAAGTGAGTGTCACCAGCGGTGGACTTGACCTCGAAGATACCCTCCTCAATAGTCAGGAGGGAGACATCAAAGGTACCACCACCCAAGTCGAAGATGAGGACGTTGCGCTCGCCCTCGACCTTCTTGTCAAGACCGTAGGCGATGGCAGCGGCGGTAGGCTCGTTGATGATACGCAGAACGTTGAGGCCAGAAATGAGACCAGCATCCTTGGTAGCCTGGCGCTGAGAGTCGTTGAAGTAGGCAGGGACAGTGATGACAGCGTTGCTAACGGTGCCACCGAGGTATGACTCGGCAGTCTCACGCATCTTGGTCAGGACCATAGAGGAGATCTCCTCAGGTGTGAACTGCTTGGTCTCTCCCTTGAACTCAACCTCGATGATAGGCTTGCCACCCTTGTCGACGACCTTGAAGGGAAAGTGCTTCATGTCGGCCTGGACCTCAGGATCGGCAAACTTGCGACCAATCAACCGCTTCGCGTCGAAGACGGTGTTGTGGGGGTTCATGGCGACCTGGTTCTTGGCGGCATCGCCAATGAGACGCTCGGTGTCGGTGAAAGCAACGAAGGAAGGCGTGGTCCGGTTGCCCTGGTCGTTTGCGATCTGGTGGAAAATTAGCAATTGATTCACTTGGATAAATTATGTTTTTGGCTGAACTTACAATCTCGATGCGGTCATCTCTGTAGACACCCACACAAGAGTAGGTGGTGCCCAAATCAATACCAACAGCGGGAGCCATGATGTCTGCGAGCGGATGTGTAGTTGTGTGGTGGAAAACGGAATGTAGGTAGGGGGTGTTTGGGTATCACGTCGAGAGTGCAATGAAATTTGCAAAAATCTCGAAAGAAGAAGGAAATGCAGATGAAAAGGAAGAGATTTGTGGTCTCAATAGAATTGTGTTTGTTGATGTAGAACGAAAAGTTCAATAGAAGGTGGGAGGGTTGGTTGAGAGCAAATATAAAGCTGCGTTCGTAAGTGGGGCGCTACATCGAATCGAAGATTCCACGCGATTCTCTTGCCATCCCTGTCCTTCCAGCCCCTTCACGCTATTTCTCTGACCTTCCTTCACCAAGCTTCAAGAAACTTCTCGTACACGGTCAATCCAAGCTTTGAAGCTGGTAGACCCAATTTTTACTACCTCTGTGACCTCATTTCCTATTACTATGCATTGCAGAGACTTCTCGTCATTCAATGTGTCCCTGAGTCTGCACAGACCAACCCACCCAGCTCCGTGGGAAGCGTGGAGGGGCGGCCCGCAACCCATGGAGGGGTACCTTGGATGACGTAATGCCTGTTCTTTTTCAACGTCCGGGGTCTCTGTGGCAACATACCTAAGTCCGTAGCTAGCAAGTACCTAGGTAGGTAGCTTGATTGGGACGAGGCTGAGAGAGTCTTCATTCCACGATGTACCGTCGGATTGATAACCAACGTCCAGGCCTTTGTCAATCATCTTCGTTGTTATCACCACGCCATCTAGCTATAAGTTTACTGCCTTGGGACAATAACCTTTTTTTCTTTTTTTGGCGAAACAATTGTGATTGATCTGGCGTATGATGACCATGAATGGCTCACCTCGGTGGTGGGAGATATCTAATGTTCCATCGCAGTGATGACTAAGCAACATCTGGCATGCAATCCCCCTTCCTCTCTAGCTTTGGGAACATACATAGTACTTTGTAGCACAAGCATAGTCGTTGTCTGGTCATGGAGACCATCTATGCGGTGTTTCTGTGTTGATCAGCGTCTGTTCAAGCGTCTCAAACGGTTGTTCCCATCTCATAGCTGCTGTCACTTGCCCTCAGCAACTCTATCATGTGGAGGCTCAGACGTATAAAACCAGCTGAAAGGTTTAAGTTAACGGTGTTGGGTAGCAAATACAATTGTGTATAAGTTACATACTCTGCTCTCATCCATGAGCTTCACTATGCGCAAGAACTTGTCAATGGTGGAGGAAGGCGAGTTTCGGTCTGCCGTCATGACAGATCCTTCGGAATGAATACTTCTGACTCTATCGCGTGCCAATTGAAACGGTCATTCTACGACGTTCGCGACACACTAAACGTGGGCTCAGACGAGAACGGCTGTGCTAGCTCTCCATGACCTCGACAGCAAGAAAACCGAACGTCGGAGATTGCAGGGTTCTCTGCGCGCCAAGTCCTGCAGTGGCAGAGGTAGGCACACTGAGATCCCAGGCTGCCTGTCATGAGCCTCGATGACTGCTTTGTGCAGGCCGAGGATTGTGCACAAAAGGCGATAATTCCCGTTCGAAGATCCAGCTTTGGAAGTCCGAACTCAATCGCTTTGCTTTGCGGATCCAAGACGTCGATTTAGTGATAGTCTGCGACGACGGGGCCCACAAGCAGACTATTCTGACCCACCTGAAATCATTGAGACCTGCAAAGAGGTTGGATGTTCAAATGTTCAAACTGAAGACTGGACAAAAGATCTCATCTTACCTAGCGAACATAATACAAGGTTAATTGGTGCCAAAGGTCGAGATGAGAACATAATCTGTTGTCTATTGAGAATGACCGCCGGATCCCTTTTTTTTTTTGCCCTTAGCTGTGGGGGAAGGGGGCGGGGGGCGTTGGTCCCACCAGACCTAGGAAAGCGGCCTGGATTCTCTTACGGTATAGCGGCCAATGAGGTCATCGGCAGCCACACAGGTGGAATCAGGTATGACACGATAGCAAGGTGAGGTGAAGGATTTTGGTGAGGTAAACAACGTCTTCCTTTTGATTCCAGGCACAACAGGATCATGAAGCGATGATCTCCCGACGCGTCTTTGCAGGCCCTGCCAGCTCTCCTCGGGGCTTGGCCTTGACTGGTCACGTCTGTGCATTTCGAAGGCCATGGCGCGGATTCCTGCAACCCAGCCTGAGTCGTCCGATCAGTTCTGGACTACCATCTTCTTCGAAAAACTTCACCGCACGGAGCTCTCCATCTCGAACAGGGCTTGATGGGGGCGTCCAACTACAGACTGCTGCGGCAAAGAGATGGGAGACCACGGCAACAGGGGATCAAAAGTCCGGGCATATCTATGCTGGTCCTAACGAGTCAATCCTCTTCTTTGACAACATCTTCCCCATAAAGCTCTTCTATGGCTGGACGAACTACCTGTTGGTGGGCCGATTTGCCCAGTCAGATGAGGACCTGTCCAAACTCCTCCAACGCTTCGATAAAGCTTCTCTTGGCATCACAAACCCGATCAACTTGGTCAAGCGCACCATCCCCGACGATGGCTCCATGAAAGTGACCGAGCTGATTCCCAGACTCAAGGATGGCGGCTGCTTCGTCAAGGTCTCTCACCCAGCTGACGCCTCGCCCGTTGAGATCGAGGCGAAGCTGGCCAAGTCCCTGCAGCAGAAACCCATTAAGCCCTGGTTCAACCCGTTCAGAGGGATCAAGGTCGGCCTGGTCAATGGTGTGCCCTGGCTGGAGGACATGGCACGGTATCCGCAGAGCAGGCTTAGGGTCGAGTTCATCCCAAAGGAACCTGGCTCTGAGGCTGTGGAGCTATCGCAGGAGAGCCTCTTCGCTCTGTTCAGGAAGTATGGTCGAATTGCCGATATCATGACGCAGCCCTCAGACTCAAAGGTGTTGCCCAAGTACGCCATGCTGGACTTTGCTTTCACACGAGACAGCATTATGGCTCGGAATTGTATGCATGGGCTAGTCATCTCTGAGGAAATGGGCGGCGGCAAGGCCGGTACTAAACTCCGGTTGTCCTATGAGCAGAAAGTCAAGGCACACCATATCTGGGACTGGATCAGCAACCATCCCCGGATTGTCATTCCACTACTCGCTGCACTTCTGGCTGGCATTTCTGTCATGGTCTTCGACCCAGTCCGCGAGTTTTTCATTGAGGCACACATCACCAAGCGTTTCCACTTGTCCGACAATAAGATCTTCCAATGGTTCAGGCGTCAGACCACTGACATTCTGAGTTTCGCGAGGCAGAAGCGCGAGGATCCCGGGCTAAAGGCGGTAGTCACTCACCGGAAAGATATCGAACAATTACAGACATGGCTCTTGGAGTCCGCGGATACGTTCATTGTGGTGCAGGGCCCCCGAGGCTCAGGAAAGGAAGAGCTTGTCTTGGACCAGGCTCTTGGCGGGCGGAAGGATGTCCTGGTGATCGACTGTAAACCAGTCGTAGAAGCCAAGGGCGAGAGCACCACGATCAAGAAGCTCGCTGGCCAGGTGGGATACCGACCTGTGTTTTCATGGGCCAATCAACTGAGCAGTCTCGTGGATCTCGCCATACAGAGCACAACTGGAGTCAAATCCGGCTTCTCCGAGACGTTGGACTCGCAACTGAACAAGATCCTCGAAAATACTGCCGCGGCTCTGAAGAAGATTTCCTTGGCAGATCGCAAGAAGGATCAAGCCGACGAGAATTTGAGTGACGATGCTTTCCTGGAGGCTCATCCTGAGAGAAGGGCGGTGGTTGTCATTGACAATTTCTTGCTCAAGAACGAAGAGACCAGCATCGTCTATGACAAACTTTCTCAGTGGTCAGCTGCACTAGTACAGGCCAACATTGCTCATGTGGTTTTCCTGACGAGTGACGCATCCCACTCGAAGCCACTCGCCAAGGCCATGCCTGATAGAGTCTTCCGCGCCATCACACTCGGCGACCTCTCTGACGAAGTTGCCAAAAGATACGTCTTGAGCCATCTCGAACAGACCAAGCCCAAGAAGAAGACCAAACAGCAAGACACAGATCACGAGGAAGCGCAGCGTGGCGACAAAGAGGAGGCTAAAGACGGACAAGACCAGAAGACTCAACAGGGCGACAAGAAGACCATACCAGACCGAGAAGACGAGGAAGTACAGATCGAAGATACCAGGTTCGAAAAGGAACTCGATCAAGCAATCGGTGTTCTGGGAGGACGCCTCACTGATCTCGAATTCCTCGCCCGGCGAATGAAGACCGGCCTGTCGCCTTTTGACGCTGCGCAAGAGATCATCGACCAGTCAGCCAGTGAGATCATCAAGCTCTTCCTCCTCTCCAGGCCTTCTGACCGCAAGTACTCCCCCGAGCAAGCCTGGATGCTCATCAAGGAGATTGCAAAGAAGGAGTCTCTGCGGTACAATGAGGTCTTGCTGTCCAACACCTTTGCCGCGTCAACGACTGGCCCGGACGATGGCGAGGCAGCACTCGAGAACTTGGCGGCCGTGGAGCTCATCACGGTGAAGAACCAGGGCGGGCGCCCACGGACGATTGCGGCCGGTAGACCAGTATATCAGGCTGCGTTCAACCATTTGCTGAAAGATAGGGTGTTGGCGGCAAAGATGGATCTTGCTGTGCTGACGGAGTTGAGCAAGGTTGAAGGAAAGACAATTGACAAGGTTGGTGTCCATTAATCTCACTCACTCATCAGGCCTCAGTTTCCTGTCGTCGTGTATACCAGTCACGGCCATCAGATGTTTCACGCGGGCGGTTTCTTCAGGTCATAAGATAACCCAAACTGACAAAAAAATTCTCAGGTCGAATCGGAGCTCAGCCTCCTCGCCTCGCTGCCTAAACAGCCCTACGAGACGACTGAGCGAATCAACTATTTACTCGCCAAGCTGTCCACCAGTCAGACCAAGATCCGCGACTTTGAGTTAGAGATGGCCAAATTGAAGAAGGTTCTTACGCAGGAGTCCTAAAGCCGAGCGAAGATGTGGCACGCGTCGTTCCGACCCAGCTCTCTCTCTTCTGAGCCGGAAGTGTTTCGATATCCGATAGGGCTGGGCCTTCTGTGGGCGATTGTGTGTAAGCGGTTTCGCCTGAGATACGTTTGTTGAACACGCGAGTGATATTTCACCTAAGTGCCGCCTGGCCATACCAGAGGCACAACTGAGACTTAATGGGCACGCGCAAGGAATGCTCAACCCAATTCCACTCTTCATGTACTGCGTGGCGTCGAGGGACGGTATGAGGAAAGCAGCATGGCTATTAAGGACCTCTCACAGCATTACAAGCACAAACATGATACCCTTTTCTCAGCAACCATGATTTTGAAAATACATAATGAAATGTTGCTTTGCTTCCACGTCGTTCGCTCTCAACATGATTCGGTATCAAACATGACCGATTTATATCTGCCATTGCGTGGGCGCTGCGAATACGCTGCAAATGTAAGGTATCTCAGCATCAAGCTTCGTTCTCTATCACGTGTCGCGACTGCGAGTCCTACAAAGCTCGCAACGGAAGTAGACACATATCAAGCACAACCATGTCTTTCTCAAACAAGGCAGCATGGACACTCGTTGAAAAAAGTTTAGGCTTGCCATGTGGTGAGAGCCACAAAGTTGGTCTTGATAAAGCAGCATCTGGTGTTGGTCCGGTAGTCAAGGTATCAAAGAAGTTGACTTGCCCACTCTCCAAGCTTGACACCCACAGCGCCTTTCGTAGGCTCAGAAAGAGCTTGCGAAGGACTCGGTGGCCTTCATTACGGGCTCAGAAAGCGATCAAGTCGGCAAGGATGCCTCTCTTGTTCGCCAACATTCAACCCACAAGGACCCTTTCGATTCAGTCCAAACTACATTATGTTCGTCCTCACTGGACCTCGTACAAAAGACAGCTCTCTGGCCTCACAGTTCTCTTTTTTCAGGCCA
Organism: Gnomoniopsis sp. IMI 355080; assembly: GCA_027946555.1. NCBI lineage: Eukaryota > Fungi > Ascomycota > Sordariomycetes > Diaporthales > Gnomoniaceae > Gnomoniopsis > Gnomoniopsis sp. IMI 355080. Next base: position 153,930 of record JAPEVC010000030.1, on the reverse strand, counting down.
TCTGGCTGACATCACCCGCCGCCGCGCCATTGATCTCACAGCCCTGCGAGAAGAATATCCGCGCGGGCTTATCGGACACATTCTCGATACTATAGTAATTGCCTGAAAACCCATCGTTAGTCCATCTGCTCACCGAGAACGCTGAAGAACAACGGAGGGTGCTTACCTCTTGGCACAAACCACATGCCTCCACGGCCAATGCTGAACACAGTATCCGCGACTGTGACTTGGACCCTGCCCGCGAACACAAAGAAGCTCATGTGCATCTTGCGCGAATTCTTGGGCTTCTTCTCGGTGTTTGGCGGCAGGTCGACAACGCCCGATCCGAAAAAGGGCATACTGAGCGTCTTGGCGAACTTGAAGCTCGCGTTCCGGATCTCGCGCGTCTCTATAGCGTTCGCCGATACAGCAATCTGCTCATCAGGTGCAACCTCGATTTGCTCATCTGGTCCGGGAGGGTTGAATTCGTGCTCAGGCTGCCACACGACCACTTCGCCCGTAATAATATCGCCATCTTCCTCCCATGGTTCCAGGTCGTCATCGGCATCATCGTGAAAGCCTCCGCGCTTCTTGCGGCCCGGCTTGCCTCGCGCACCTTTACCCCTGCGACTGGTGCTCTTCTCTTTGGGCTCGGGTTCATCGTAACGGACAATGTTCTTGATGTGTGGAAGGCGTATTTTTTCCTTGCCGTCAAAGAATTCGTCGTCGTCGTCCAGTTCAGCTCGCTCGTTGGCCCAGTACTTGAGCGGCTGGAATGAAGTCCGTCCGGATCGCGTGGTGAACATTGATCCTGCGCCCGGGGTCTCACGCCTCGAAATCACCAGTCCACGAGATTTGGGAAGAGGGGGGCCACGCGGAACTTCTGCCACTGACGTATCACCCACGCCGTTGGATATGCGCTTTCGGCCGAGCTTTTTCTTAGCAGCTGGTATGGAAGTCGCCTCGGAACTTTCTGCTCCTTCAGCGACCGCAGCCTTGGGTTTGCGACCCCTGGGCTTTGGTGCGGAGGCCTGGTTCGATGACCCAGCCTGCTCGTCGCCAACATTCGGAACGCGCTTCGTCTTCTTTGCAGCGGGCTGCTTTTCGGCCTCGTCCTCCATGGCGGTCTTCTTGGAAGGCCTCCCTCGTTTTTTGCCTGCACGGGCTGGTTCTTCCTCAGCGGGTTCCGTAACTTCCTCAATGGAGGCGATGACTGCGTCAGACTCGTCCTCTTCTTGGATCGGTGGTGGTGCGGTCTTCTTCGGGCGTCCTTTGCCCTTCTTCGCCGACGATGGTGGCGCCACTTCTTCCTCTTCTTGCTCCTCCTCCTCTTCTTCTGCGTCATCTTCAGGCTCCGGCTCTTGTTCCTGCTCCTCATCAACACCGTAGTCATCAGCGCCGTCTAGCATTGCCATAGATTCCTCTTCCTGCTCGTGTTCTTGTTCATTTTCCGACGAGCTCCCATAGCCATTGGTAGCAGCAGCAGCCTTGCCCTTGCCCTTTACTCCATTAGGTCTGGGCAGGGTCGGCTTGTTAGCAAGAAGTCCATTATTCTTTTGGAAATTGAGCTGTCTCTGCACAGATCTGGCGCCGGAAGGTGATGACGTGACGTGGGCAGGCCGAAGCGGGGAGGACGAGAGGCCGGGGGCTCTGCGCGCGGGCGAATTGAGATTGGTCTTTGGCGGCGATCTATAGCGCGGTGGAGGGCCGTTCATGAAAGCCGATGGTGCTGGCGCGGTCACTGCATCGCGTCAGTGTCTTGCCCGCAAACAACACGCGTATTTCCGGTAGGTCTTACCCTCGTCAATATCCATGGGCTCCTCATCGCTTTCCTCGTCAGGCTCGTCGCCATCATTCTCCTTGTCAGGCGACGAAAAGATATCGTCGAGAGGTTGCATGCCATGTTCGTCGCGCGCGCCGGTATCCTTCAGGAAGACGCCAGTTTTGCTGTTCGCCAGGCCAGTCAGCTCAAAAGCCGTCGCATTGGTCGCGAGCGGGACAGATCACAGTCACATACCGGCCGCGAACACCTAGATCATGGAAAGCCTCAGTAGTGGCAGTGGAGCGCCGTTGCGCGGATGACTGACGCGGTGCCATTGTCGGTATCGAGCCCCGGGCGCATCCAAGCTTAAAGGTTTGAGACAAGTTCCTGCAACAAGGGAAAGTAAACAAAGGGCCGAGATTACTTTTGTAATGTCGGACAGCGACACAGACAGAGCTGGAGGCAGCACTTCAATTCAATGCAATGAGTTGCCTGTCAGATCAAGTCAGGGTATGGCTCTTCGCGCCAGTTGCAGGTTGGTGTTGTTTCTCTCTTCAATAAACATCCTTACAGGACAAGACAAGACACCCCCCAAGCCAGGACAAAGCGGCAGCCAGTACAGGGGTGTGGAGCCTAGCTTGCAGGGGTCTTGGCGTCAATTTGTGGAGCTTGTGCGCGTGGAAGACGCGGTACCGACGCGCTTCCATGCGCCGGGGGAATTTGGTCGATCACGACCCAAAGTCAACAAATTGTCGATATGTGTACATGAATGCGCCGCCGGCTCGCAATAAATCAAACAGTAAAAAAGGCTATTGGAACGCCTCTCAACATCACCACCACCACCAACATGGACGACACACAAATGCTCGACGCCGACGTCGCCCTCGAAACCCCCGTGCCCTCCGTCTTCATCCCGCCCTCCATCCACCGTGACGCCCTGCTCGCCGGCGACAGCTATACACACTTCTCGCCCGTGCCTCCGACCTTGCTCCCCTCCTCCACCTCCGAAGCAGCAGATGGCCCACCTTGCTGTCTCGGCGTCGATGAGGCCGGCCGCGGGCCTGTGCTCGGCCCCATGGTCTACGGCATCTTCTACCTGCCGCTCGCGCTCTCCGACCCGCTGCTGCGAGAGAAGCACCACTTTGACGATTCCAAGGTGCTCACGCCCGCGGTGCGCTCCAACCTGATGCAAACGCTGTGTACGCCATCGGAAGATGAGGAGCTCTATACGCAGACGGGATGGGCGACAACGGCGCTGTCTGCGCGGTCAATCTCGGCCGCCATGTTCAAGCCGGCTACGTACAACCTCAATGCGCAGGCGATGGATGCGACGATTGAGCTGATCAAGGGCGTGTTCGCGCGCGGCGTCAATGTCAAGGAGATCTTTGTCGACACCATTGGGCAGCCGGCTGCGTACCAGAAGAAGCTCGAGCGAGTCTTCCCTGCAGTGAGCATCACGGTCGCCAAGAAGGCGGATAGCTTGTACCCGTGTGTGAGCGCCGCAAGTGTGTGTGCCAAGGTCACACGGGATGCCTGCTTGAAGGTGCTTTACGAAGCAAGGAAAGAGGACGACGAGGACGGGGAGGGCATGGCTTGGGGTTCCGGCTATCCGAGTGATGCGCGGTGTGTGAACTGGATGAGGGGCAACATGCACCCTGTCTTCGGATGGGGACCCGAGTGCAGATTTAGCTGGGGTACCGCAAAGGATATGATAGAGTCCACGGCCAACAAGGGTGTCCGGGTGGAATGGCCAGTCGAGGAAGACACAGAGACTAGTCGGGTGACGGACTTTTTCGTAGGGAATAACGATCGCGATAAAGATGCTGATGAGCTGGGAACATGGTTTGGGACACCCGTGGGATTAGAGGCATTCTGATCTGGACAGTGTGAGCATTCATTGCAATCTTGGTGTTTCGGGGATTGGGACTGTTTTTGTATCATTGTAGGAGTTGAGGAGCCCGGCCGCCGTTGTTTGTCTGTCTAACGGAATATTTACGGAACAGTGGGATATCCTGTGTCGGCGTCCGGCTAACAAAGTAGGTGAGGATGGCACCGAGAGTATCTACAGATATTTCCATCACACACAATCAAATATCGTCTTCGTCATCCTCCTCACGGCGCTTGCCTTTGCTGTCGAGGGTATCGAGGCTAATAGCATCAGTGTCCTTTCGTGCCGGCATTCCAACCGCCGTGCGCGCCGTCTCGTTGTTTTCCAAAAATTCCCGAAGTTTCTGCTTTCCAATGTCGACGGCCTGGTTGCTGGCGGCGTTGGCCATCTGCATCATTGGTCCCAGGAGGTTGAGGTTGTAAGCAACGTAGGAGCCGCCTGCGAACATGCAAAGCATTATGAATAAGACAGGGTTGCGGAGAACTAAAGACGTATTAGCATCAGCAATATTTGACAGATTTGGAAGCACTTACCCATCCATATTTCGTTCCACCCCAGAATCAAACATATAACGTAGAAGTAGAGTGGTATCTGTGTGATACCTCCAAGAGCACTTCGCTTCGCCTCCACATAGACGCCATCCGCTGTCTTCTTGAAGCGAATTACCAGATCTTGTCTCTTACTCTCACTGAGCACCGTCATTTCCTCCTCGAGGCTCTTGCCCTCTTCCTCATCAACGCCACCAATGGGTGTGAGGTCCTCCTCATCGCTCGGCTCGACTCCGTGAGGCTGATTGCCGATGAAGGCAGGCAGGTCAGGGGGGCCATAAGTCTCTGACAGCCTGAATCTTGACAACAGCGGGATGAGCTGCAACGTTGACTCGCGAGCGCGAGTGTAGATTCCCTCGATATCGTCGCTGGGGCGCCATATCCTCGGAACTCCAGCCTCGTCGTACCTGAATTTGTCTTCGAAGTTCTCGCGCAGTTTGAGGAGAATGTTGCCCTCCATCACTTCTTCCTCAACTTTTTCGTGCAGCGCCACCCAGCTCTTGCGTCGCAGTCTCCAAAGACCAACCTCGACCTCGTCATCTGTAGCCTCCAAGTTCTTGGCTCGGTCCTTGAATCTGCCTTGCGCTTCAGTCACGACAGACACGAATACGGTCCAAATGCGATCCCACAAGTCTTTTTCGCTAGACGGTTTCTCGTCGTCCTCTGGAGCACCGGAACCGCCGCGGCCAGAACCAATCCTGTTGAACTCCAACCCGACCGCATCCCCTAGGCGGGACCGGACCCAGCGTTCGACACGTGTGGCGAGCCGGCGCATCTCATCCTTTCTCAGTCGCGCACCAACCTCATCCAGCTCTTTTCCGAATAGCAAGTATTGAGGCTTGAAATTGGTCCATGGCACACCCTCAATGGCAAGACTCTGCGCCTCCTTCTTGAAGATGTCGGAATGTTTGCTCTTCTGCTTTTCGACAATTTCGGCAAATTCATACTGGCCGCCAGATTTCTGGCCAGCCTTGACAGCGTTCGTCACAGCGTCGGTGAAAGCAGAGACACCCTTCTTGTGAGCTGCCATGATCTGGCCCTGGTACAGAGGCCTAAGACGGGCATCGATCTTCTCCTCCAGCTCGACATGCTTCCTCTTGTATACCGCTTTATGGTATCGACTCGCCTGCACCTCAAACGCCTTAGTCGTCTTCGAGCGGACGGCCTTGCCGGTGGCACCTAGGTCCGCGAGAACAGTAGGGATGCCTGCGCGGGCGGCGTCTTGCTGCTGCTCCTCCAAGGGCACAATTGCGCCATCAAAGGCAACCAAGACTTCACGGGTAATCTCGTCGCAACGGAATTGCGCGAGCAGCTCTTGCTGAGTTGGCAGATCAAGGTCCTTGTTGTTCACAATTTGGTCCCAGATGCCCTCGGCATAAACGGAGAAGCCGTCAGCAGGAATCCTGCGATGGTACTCGGAGAGGAAAACGCCACCCTTGAACTCTTGATCCTCGGTCGAACGATGGCCGGCCGTGAACCTGTTGGCAAGAGCATCCACTTCGGAGACAAACTTCTCGGGTTGTAGGATTTTGTGCGGAAGAGCGGCGAAGGCGAAGTCAAAGTAATCCTCGATTTTCGAATTCTCGAGTCCTTGTGGCTTCGATAACGAGGACCAGATCTTTGTCAAATCCTGGACTAGTGTGTTGCGTAGATTCTCCAAGGGTGTATTCCCGATGTGGTCGCGAATGACAAAGAAGAGGAGTGACCTCGGTGTAGATCTATAACTTCCTATCAGTGTTTGTTGCCAAAGAAGTGTGTTGGGGAATACTCACTGTTTATCCTTTAGGAAGAGCTGCAAGTTGACCTCAAAAACGGTTTTCAGAAGTCCCATATTGGCGCCCTGGTATAGGCCAACCTGGTGCTCCCAAATGTTGACAATGAGAACCTCACTTGTGGCCAAGGCGAACAGGGCGCTCTTGCGCTCAAAGTCCTGGTCCTCGCCGCGCTCGCGACCATCGGTACCCTCGACGTCCATAACCAGGATATTGTCGGCCAGCTTGACACTGCCACCGGAGGCGGACTCTTTCTTGTTCTTGGACATCCATATTCCTTTTGTAGTTTGGCGTCGTTCGGTCTCGCTCATTACACTGAACTCGGTGCCGAAGAGATTGTTCAACAAGGTGGACTTGCCGGTGGACTGGGAACCAAAGACGGAGATGAGGTGGTAGTTGAAGCCCGCCTCGGCGACATGTGTTTTGACAAGGTAATCGTTCAGGACGGAGCTATATTGGCGGTCAGCTTGTTGATGCTGTCTGGGGAGACCTGAGTAGGGACAACGAAAAAGGCGTGGCGTACTTGTACTGCTTCTCCTCGTCGATGACTTGAACGCCGTGTTCATATTGTTGGGCAGTGGGCGCGTCGCCCACGCCCGCGAAATGGCCGTTCATGACGTGATGCTGGGTGGGAGGAGCAGCTTGAGCTTTTATTATTGTAGCAGAAATGAGGTTCAAGGAAACGATAGGGCCATGCTAGTTGCCGTGCTGCATACGGTACTGTAGGGTTCGGACCGTGGGGAAAAGAACCAACAGTCAAGAAGTTGAGAAGCACGAGGTTCAGGTCCGCCAGGTTCGGTTGTGGCCAGACCATGCTTGCTTGTTGTGCAATTGCAAGTTGGCATGTCCTGGCAGCGGGCCGCTAAAAGTCAGCAGGGGTATAGCAAGCGGCGACGGTCTGAGTGGCCGATGCCAACCAACAACAACAATACCTAGGTAGCCTTCAGCTGATCCCGAGGTCAAGCATTCATTGCCACTTGACTCTGTCACAAGACAGACAATGATCATGGTCACTTTCGAACTGACATCCAATCATGTGTTTATACCATAGTATCTGGGTTCTTAATTCAAGTCTATTGTGAAGAACATTCATTGTCTGGGGATATGACACTGCTTGATCGAGGAAGTCCGTTAGTCACTTGGTGACTTCAAGGTCCTTGCTACATGATAATCATCCAAACGTGAACCAGGCGAAGTTACTTCTTATTTTTAGAAGTAAACAATTCAGAATATAAAAAAAGCTCCTTTGCTGCTCCCCATGCACCCTCGCTATCTCAAATTGGACACAATGCAATCCTCTCCTGCATCCCTCACCGCCTCCCCTTCCAATCTCTATCGGGCCCGATAATCTCTGCCATCCACATTGTCGTAGTTGGGAAGGTGCGACGGGGCCACGCCCAACGTTTAGTCATTCCAACATGCAATAACCGGCCTTAGTCACTCCATGCAACAGCCAGCGTTGATCTCGACCTTCACAAATCAACGTCTCAGCCATGCCACACCGAAGCAAAAGTGAATCAATACTCTTGAATAAAGAATAAAAAGAGTTCAAGAGTGCGTAAACCCGGAATCGAACCGGGGGCCCATCGAATATTGTTAAACAATGGCAACGATGGATTTTACCACTAAACCATTTACGCTCCTTTTTTGATGAATTGCGAGGCTTCGGCAATACTATATAACATTGAACATTTTGTCCTGTTCTCGGACTTTCCCAATTGGCATTCTTGGGCTTATAAAAAAGTACCTTCTCAATAGTCTATATGGGATCATTTCCTCGTAAATGGAATTGATAAAGTTTCGCAGCACTAGTTCTAACTATCAATGCCCAACCCCTTCGTACTCACTCCATTTCACACCGGACAGACACCGAAAGGCTATGCGTCCGAAAAAGCACTGGCCCGGTCATCACCCACACTCAATGCCTTAGAAAGATAGGCTTCCTAGGACCCGGGCGTCTCGTCTGACGAGTATGCCCTTGAACACTGTAACCCGTCTCTCAAACAGCCGGCAGCTGCGGCAGCTGGTCCAGATACCACTCCTTTATATGATCCGTGGCCTTTTTCGTCTCTATAAAGTATTAAATGGATTAAAACAATCTTCAGCCTCATCTACCTGTTTTTAAGTATCTGCTCTTCTACCGCTGTCGGTCTGCTCTAGTAGGTATACATTCTGCAAAGGGCGGCCACGCCCAAATGCCTACCGCAGACCCTAGTTTCTACCTCTCTCGAGCCTTTGGGCAGTCCATCAAGGTAAAGACAGACTGGGTATGGTCAAAATCAGTATGCCCAATACTGTTTCGACAATTAGAAGTGGAAAAAATCACACATGATGCCCAACCGCTGGCAACGACTTCTGAGGCCTGGAGTGCGATAAATGCAAAGACATCTGGGAAGGGACGAAACGTTCATCCACGAGTCTCAACAAGGACGTTCTAATACCTAGGTACACAAGAAACACATCATAAAATTTGTAGCGCTTGCTTGAGAGATAATAATGGAAGTAACAGCTCACTAATTGCTTTTGCAGGAGCGAGGATGAGTACACATCTGAGAGACAAAGTTGGGCTGTGAAAGGTTGGTTCATCATCACGCTCAAGATTGCTTGGGGTTTCGCGCTGCCACCTAGAGGCTATTGTAGTTGACCAAAGCGATACGTCTAGAGATGAGAGTGTGTATTGCAGGAGCGGGCTATTGTTGGTGGATGGGTTGAGGCTTGCCAGCAATAGACACCAGGAATGGAACCTCCTCTGCACCAAGCGACAAAGGGATTAAGGGTACCTAATGTATGTCAGCGAGCAGCTTTCTCCATAATCACATTTCTACCCTCTCTGACAATCGGCCCGGTTCATCAGAAGCTGAAGCAATTCCGAATGACTCTGCATTGCCCGACCCACCCAACTCCCTGGTACTATCTATAGATATGTTGGGAAGGGGGTGGGGGTGCCGCCACAACCTTGATTTGCACTATAGGGACTCTTGCCTCTTTCGCCTTGGCCTTGGGTTTTGTAAAAGTCGATCAATGGAGACTAAGTCAGCGACTAGTATCGTAATATGCTGACATACACTCCGATGCGGCTTCCTCTGCTGCCAACTCAAGCAAGGCCGCATGCGAAGGATTGCGGGGCTTCAATATGAGACCGAAATCAGCGCCTACTGCCTCTTGAATCCTCAGAAGTTCCGTGTCATTAACGATATCAATGGGTTTGTTCTTTACTTATATCAGTGGCTATATCTTCCCTCTGCTTAGAACGACTCACGTTGATTTACAGGGTCTTGTTATCAAAGCAGTAGACCAAGCGAGATAGGATGATTCAGAGATTGATGTCGACTACATTGTTTCCAGGGCAGACTTTGCGGCCTGCAAACATATGAGCGTGGCGTTTCTAGGTTGGTAGAAGGTGGTCTTACCTGGTCCGAAGCCGTGATGACCTTTCAGAGCATTGTCGAGGTCTTCGTTTAGGAAGCGTTCTGGTTTGAATACGTCCGGAACTCCAGTGAACGAACAGTGGCGGGCCTGGCACACATCTACAGCTGGAGCGAAGAAGTCGTCCCAGCTCAACCTTATTGGACGTCTTTCCAGGGCTGAGATACCGTATCTGAATCCGAGTTTCTTCTCAACCAGTGGATTCACGCGGCTTTATGTGGTATTTTCAGTGTGCGCGACTTCGGTTTCCCTAGCTATTTTCCCAGCTGATTGATCGACCTGCCACACTAGCTGCTTTCGTTGTAAGCACCCTCTCCTTGACGACAAATACGAAGATTCTCGATAACGAGCGCAGCTTCTTCTATCATTGGAGTTCTTGTTTTGTACGGCCCTATTCAACATAACATCAAGCCTGGTCTGTGTGAATCAATGAACATCGAAGCTTTGTTCGGACAAATGGTGTTCAAAATTCTACTCAAACAGGTCTAATCCATCATCCACAATATGATCTGGTGCGCCAAAGAGAGTTGTGGAAGCGAAGTGCCAATCTTGGCTGGCAGCGAAGGCATGCTACTGTTCTTCAAAGTACAGTAAGTATCCTGGCTGCCAAAGTGGACAAGCATCCCCAGCCCAGGACGCCAAGCTACTCCCATGATGTGAACCCCTCTGAGCCTCGTGCTAGACGCCAGTCCGGTATGAAGCTCTCACCACGACGTGTGGCCTCCATCGATAACCATGTTAGTCCCTGTCGTGAAAGAGCTGGCGCTGCTCAGCAGAAAGAGCACAGCACCCTTGAACTCGCTCGTCTCCGCCAGTCGACCCACTGACTCGAAAGTATCTCGTCAGACATTCTGTACTTGTCACTTGTGTGCATGGGACTAATCACCTACTCATATTCTCTCTCTCCCATTCGTCTCTCAACCCTGGCACCTCCTCCAAGTTCTTTCGCACCATGGGCGTCAGGATATGACCCGGACTGATGCAATTCACCCTCACTCCGCCAGTGCCGTCCTTCCGGATGGGGCTCCACTCCATCGCCAGGTTCCGTGCGAGTTGTATCACCGCAGCCTTGGAGGAATTGTAGACAGGGCTCAACAAACCCTTGTTTGCAACGAGCCCGCTCATACTCGCAATCAGGCAGATACTCCCGCGGCACTTGTACTTAGCCATCTGTCGATACGCGGCGGTCGCTGTCATCAGCACGCCGGTATAGTTCACGCTCAACATGTGCGCCGCGTCGTGCACTTGATACTCTGCCGCAGGCGTAATCTTCTGAATGCCGGCGGCGGCCACGATACCGTCCAGCCTTTGGTTCTCGTCGGCAATGGAAGTGATCAGTTGGTCAAGATGGGCGGTATCAGAGACGTCCTGCTGTTTGTATTGCAGGCTTCCCCCCCAGTCGGGAACCACGCGAGACTGGGCTTCATTCCAGTCTTTACTTGGCTCCGATGCCCTGTCCAAGCAGTAGACTGTAGAGCTATCAGTAGCTAATCCCTAGCCTGGAAGTCAGAGAAGTTACCTTTGCCGCCAGCCTCGACGAGAGCTTCAGCCATAGCTAGGCCCAGTCCCTGAGCGCCACCCGTGACTATGAACACACGACCAGCGAGGTCAAAGTCTGCGAACCGTTTCCTGCCAACATTCTCACTTGGACGTGGGTGGTCGCTCTCGGCGAGGCGATTGGGCGTACCCTCTGTTGGATCTGGGCTTTTAGGCTTGTATATCTCATGGAATCTTGGAGAGACGTGGAACGGTCTGGTTCCTCGACGCGGAGGTTGGCTGGGTGCAGAGGGAGAAGTGGTAGTTTGATGCCATCGCATGTCTATGCTGGAAAGGCCTGATCCCACTGCAGGTGATAGCACCCGGGTCCGTGAGCAAAGTCTGGGTAAGGCAACAGACATGGTGAGTTATCTATCGCTGAATTTGCTAAGCTGATGAAAGCTGGGCTTTCAAGCCTGAGAAAGGGTGGTAGGACACATAGTTTATGCTGAATATAAAGATGTTAAGCCGATCACTTCAATCGGCCTGATGGTAATATTACCGAAAGCCGACGTCATCGTACCGTTGAGCAATGAGACCTAGTACGATGAGGAAGCAAAGCTCCCGAAATCAATTCTGTTAACTCACAATTCAGGTCTACGAACCTGTCAAATATTCACCCATTCAATTCGATCAAGACCCGGTGTAGCTAGGCACATAGTATGTTAGCGTGTGGTTTCTAGCGTAGGTACCTAGACCTCAGTACCTAGTCTTGAACACGCCACACGGACTAACCGGGATGGATCTGATTGACGCCCAGTAGTATATACGCAGTGTGCGAGCAGACAGGGCTTGTTTGCAGCGGTCGGATGCGCAATTTCGTAGCCTAAAGTCTGAGCCGTTCAATAATCCAATGAGAAGAATTTCGAAATACTGTAAAAGTATACCGTAATCCATACGGTGATTCTGCATGCAAAAGAGCCCCTGAACTGGGCATGTACTTAGTATATGGTGCCCATTTTTCCATGTAAGATGATTGGTCACGTTAGGTCTTGCGCGCGAGCTATTGCGAGCTGCTTGATGTTGACAGATAACGGCCGCGAAGTGCTTGTGAGCGCGCACCATGGTGCAAAGATGAAATATTCTAGAAAGGACGGAAGCAATTGAAGGGTAACTGAGAGCCCATGTATCATGAGATAACGGTCGGAGGCGCAATATTGGTCGTGGGATCAGGTAGGGTGGCTGATGACATGAGCAGTTCCAGGGGCCCTGCAGGTAGTGTAGTAGTGCACGGCTATTCCTGAACACGCATCCCTGCGACTTCTCTACGCGACGCGGTCAGCCCTGTTTGCACCGTAGAGCCAATTTGTGTTCAGTGACATACTTCATTGATGACCTTTCCTTCCTCCTGAAATATCGCCAAACCAGTCTCTTGAGTCGCCCTCAGACTTCTTTCGAACATTCTGTCACCATGTTATCGGATGCACAGCTCAGCAAACTCACAGCGCGCTTGGCAGGCTCGGGGACCCAGGACGTCATACGCTATCTACCACCTGCAGAGCATACACATATTCCTGTGGGCCCTAGGAATTCTCCAGCTTCGATGGGCAGCTTGGATTGTCTCTCAGATGAGCTGCTTCTCATGATATTGGACGCACTCGACTTCCGTTCTCTTTCGCGCCTGTCAAGAGTATCTGTGGTAGTCCGAAGTCTTGTCGAACAATCCCCAGCATACAGAGACATCATGGCCTACGCACCGCAAACACTCACTGCGCTGGGTAGGACGGGCCTCCTCGATTATCATTCGGCTTCCCAGCTGAGGCATGTTCTGCGTTCCGAGAACTGTGCCTCCTGTGCCGTACATTTCGGAGGCTACCTGTTCTTACCAACCTGCGAAAGGGTCTGTTTCGATTGTCTTTGCGTCAATTTCGGCCTTCGCGTCACGACCGTCGCCATTGCCAAGGAGTGCTTCCGCCTGTCTGACCGCCAGCTCAAACGTCCGGGAGGTATTCCAATCATGTTCAGCATCCCTGGGGACTACCGTACGGCGTGGCCGGTTCGTCGCAATCGGGTATACCGTCTCGTTTGCGTCAAACAAGCCAAACAATTGGCTATCAAGGTCCATGGGTCTGCTGAGGCAGTCCAGGCTTTCAGACCAAGGTCGCCGACTCCACCAAGAGGATGGAGCTCGCGTTCCCAGGAAATTATGGCAGGTTTCCATGACGCGCCAATAGACCCGGGGTCACCTGGGTGCGAGATACTCACAAAGTCAGTGATCGAGGATGACTATGGTGGCATGGCTGTCATTCGGTTTCCCTTTCTAGACAACAACGACACAGACTTTGGACGATTGTGCCTTGGATGTGAGAAGACAAACCAAGAGTATATGGATGGCATCTTGCCCGTGGATGTTCTTGCCTCGCTCGGTTTGGAGCTCGAGTCCTGTGACCGTACCGAGCATTTGCACGCGATGGTGCAGCGGCTTTGGTCCAAACGAGGGTTTCCCCGTCATATAGAGAATTGCTATGGCGCACAACGGCTGCTGAGGCAAAGGGAGAACTCTGAATGACTCGATTCCGCTTTGGGAAGCTCATGAACGATCAAACATAAATTGCCTCTGTGTGGTACGGAAAAAGGCCCTCAGCTACCTAGAAAAGTCATTCTTATACAAATACCTACCTCTTAGGTATGTTGTGGTTGGGCTTGGCCTGCATGCTGGACGGCGCTTAGCAAGGTCCAATCAGACTTTTGTTGGCGCTTGTTAGCCTCGGCATAGGCCAATCCAAGAATAGACATCCTCGGGTTTCTACCTGGAACGACAAAACGAGGCACAGCCCATACAAATCTGCCTGTTGGTGCGGCACAGAAAGCTTCTGACAAGCAGGTATTTGCGGAATACTCGCTATAACTTCATGACCGCCTCGGTGAAGTGCTAGAAAAAGAAGTTGCAATTAGTATTTTCAGAACCGCAGCGGTCCACTACCTTGGCATGTCTATATAATAGACTCAATGCCCCTTTGTCCCGATTAAGAAGAAATTTTGCATTGAACAACAACACCTGTGATTCAACGGACATGTCGAAGCCGGAATTGGAGGTCCTCAGCCAGCAAATCGGTGACGATGACGCGCGATACCGAATCCGCGCCGGGAATCGAGTATACTATATCACGATACCCGAGACGCCCACACGCCTCTTCGACCAGGATACGCTATGTGAACCGCCTCTTCTGCTGCCAAAGCTGCCCGAGCTCCCCAGCGGCGACTGGACAGAAATGACCCTGACCGCTGGCCCAGACGGGCGAATAGTATCGACCGTGTCATACGAGCCCCTGGAGGAGATCACCGCCTGCTGGCACCCGAGACGGATTGACGTTCTGTCGGTGAAGCGGACAGCGCGATACAACCCGCGTACCTCGCTGGTCGAGTTCGAGGGCGAGGAAGTCGTCTGCAAATTAGCTCCGTTCCCGTGGGAGATGCGGTACCTGCAGCGCGAGACGGAGGCTTACAAATGGATTGCGGAAAGTGATAGTCAGGATAGCCCCGGTGCTTCCGTGGACTCCCATCGGAAGACCACCAACCAACCCATTGCGCCACGGTTCCTTGGGCATCTCACTGAAAATGGACGCGTTATCGGGTTTTTGATGGAGAAGATCAAAGGCACATATGCCAATTTGTCCGATCTTCCGCAGTGCGCAGCGGCACTGAGGACACTGCATTCCATGGGTCTGGTCCATGGGGATGTGAACAAACACAATTTCGTGGTCGATCGGGAAATGGGAGAAGTGAGACTGATCGACTTTGAGAGCGCTGATCTGTTCAGCGAGGAGGAGGCCCAGCGAGAATTGGAAGGCCTCGCAAATGTATTGACAGACACTTCAAACCTTGGGGTCCTAGTAGAGGTTGTTGTGGCAGGGCCGGACCCATTTACACCATATATTTTCCAGGGATAGCTGCATGTTGTTCTTGGCAGGCTTCCTCTGCCCCAATTCCGTTGCCGTACAATATGAATCTTACCTAGGTAGTACCCCAATAGCACGTCGCACCTCATATATGGCGACTGAAAGCTCGAGCAAAGTGAACGTTTCGACCATCGACTTCTCATCCTCCAGGGACGCTTCCGAGGTACCACGTCACGTCCGTCCCCACAGCCGCTGTAGTAGCTGCTCTGGATACTACACACCATGCCGCCCTGGGTGTGAGAGTTTCTCAACCGTATTTCGAGATGAGCTTCTTCATGATACCCATGGCGCCGCTCCTGTACCCACCACCGAACATCGCAAAATGATTGAGGTGATGGTATCTAATCTTGCATCAGTCCGTTGTCTGCAATGCACGAGATGCAGGAGAGAGGCGCAACTCACAGCTCATAGAGGGCAATACGATCCTCCCACTCCTCCTTCGGCTCGGCTTTGGGTACGAGTTCCTCATATTCCCTCCAGAACCCACTCCCAAACCCTCCAAACATGCGCATAATTCCAAGCTCATACTCCGAGTGCCCATATACCGCGGAGGGGTCATACACCACCTCCTCGACTCCTCCCTGGCCAGCAATTACGCCTTGTCCATGGTTTCCGCTCCAAAGATCCCCGTGTATTGTCACGGGCGTGATATCTTTGACGTTGCCAATCAGCCTCGGCACCACCTTTCCAGCAACGGTCTCGAGCGTCTTCTCAAACTCCCCATCTTTGCCGTTCGCCTTCACAGCAGCCCTGCCGATGGCCCTCAGCCTATTTTCGGCGTAAAAGTCCGCCCAGCTCGCCTTCCACGAGTTGTCCTGCTCCGTCGCCCCACAACACGTGGCGACCGGAAAGCCAAACATGGGCTTGTCGAAACCACCCTCCTCGGGCACCGGGGCGGGCGTGGTGTGCAGCTTGGCGAGCTTGGCGGCGAACGATGTCCCGGAGCCGGCGGGGTGCTGCGCCGATGATGCGCGGAGGTCCAAGAAGTCGGTGGCGAGGAAGAACTTGCCGGGTGAGTCGGCTAGTTCTCCGTGGCCGTGCGAGGCTGGGCAAAAGTTGGGCACCGCGTTGTGGATGGCGTTGAGGGAGGCATGTTCGCCCCTGAACATGATCTCTGCTTCTTTGCCTGTGCCTAACTTGACGAAATAGTTTACTTGTTTGTCGTCTTTGGTGCTGGTGAGTCTGAAGGTTGAGGAGAACCCCGAGCCGCCGTGTGATGTTTGCTTGGTGTTTTGGGCGTCAAGGCCCAGGGCTCCTAGTATCGCAGAGTCGACTGCCATGGTGTACTTGACGAGAACCAGCGGGTGTAAAGAGAGTTAGTGTGAGTAGTAACATCGGGTTACTTCCATAGGTTGCGCAATACCAGGCTCGGATCCATAAGGCGTTGAACGTAGTTGGTTGACTTCGACTGTTGTGAGGGAGTGAATCCGAGTGATATCAGGATGTGACGTCACACTCGACTGAGTATTACTGCGAATTGAGATATGTCCGCAATACACGGCAAATACGCACATATGCTGCTTTCATTTTTCATCAACCTCGAAAAAAAAGCAGAAAATCTATTTGGCTTGGTTCTTCAAGCTTGTTCTTGGGGTGAACACATGGATGAGGACTGATGCGGCCCGTGGTAGGTTACTAGCGGGGAATATTACCTGCCCGGCGTATGGGTCAGGTCCCTCGTGCAAGTGCTGCATATGTCGACCGTCGGTCTTTTACACTGCGGTTAAATTGTACACATTCCATAAATCCCAGGGATAGTTGCTCAGGGAGAATGCAGTCTAATTTGAAGTTCCCCAAAACTCAAGCATCCATTGCATCCATTGTGACATTGACCCAGGCCTGCGCTCTTGCGCGGTCGCAGTGTGGAGGGGAGGGGAAAAAAAATCAAAAGAAATCCTAGATCTGTAGATGCGATCGACCACTCCTTTCCCAGCCCCCTGCCCAATATCCGTGAAAAAGATACCCCAGGTAAATAATTGATGATTGCTCGTCGAGTGTTGATTTGCCACCTATATCGTCTCTTCCACGACACTCTGCCCATCCACACTCTCCGCGGCTACCTTCCGCATGCCACTTCGCAGCGGCCTCATGTCAGAACCCACGCTGTCCACACTATCCACACTGCGCCATCGAGTCAATCCAAATCCCAACCTGTCTCGGCCTCGTCCTGCAGAACTTGAGCCCTGTCGCCTCCGAGGCCACCTCAATTCCTTTGCTGGAGACTTGCAGGCCCTTCGACTCTCTTGGTGCCCGACCCGGTCAAAACATCTTGAGCAGGGACAGATAGGGTCCCGAGGGATATTGCTGGTGCTTGCGACTTGGCTCTTGTGGTAAGAGATACGAAGACCAAAGAGCATTGTGGAATCTTTCTTAGGAGGAAGTGTAAATGAGAGAGTCTAGTTGGAATAATAAATGGTGAGTGGAAAGACACGGGCGTGAAATTTCTCGGCTTGCGTGCCTGTAACCCGGTAGAGGAGAGAGAGGAGGAGGAGGAGGCGGAGGAGGAAGCTGTTCTCAAATGGTATCGTATAGAGTATAGAGAACCAGCTCGTGAAAGTATTCAGCTTGTCTGAAGAGAGGAACAGTCGAGTGCGTGATCTTTATCATGCCATTGATTTCGTGGTCGAGGGGGTTCAACGGCATTATATGCCCCAAGCATAATGAATAATTACAGTACATTGGTACCGGAATGCTGCTCCGGGACCTGCCGAACCCGCGACGCGAGTAATATGTTGTTACCACTCGCGACACAGAACCCAATCTCTTCAACAAGACCACTTGCTCAACGCCCAAAAAGTACATACATTCGGCTGCTGTACCTCTTTCGTTCCTAACCCATGAATGTTCTTCAGGGGACTATTACACGGCATCGGCGATCACTCGAAACGGGCGGTGTGCTTGTTTTCATCCTTGTGTTGCTTGCTCATCTCATCAGCCACAACATCACAGAGGGAAAAAAAAAAAAAAGTTTACCGCCGCCCTTCACAATAGCCGGAACCACCCCCCCTCCTCCTCATCGCATGAGCCGCCTGTGATCATCAATACGCCATATGAAACATTTCCTCGTCAGCTTTCGGCGGTGACCACCGCTCTTTTGCCTAGCTACGACAAACATGTCGAAACAATCCTCAACGCCCGTGGTTCCGTCTGTGGTGGAGAGAAAAATGCACGCCACATGCAAGCCACCATCCGTGCGGAAATGCATGAGGCTCAGTAAGAAAAAAACTCCAAACAAAAAAAAAAGGCCCTGCCCGTCACTGCCGTCCTGGCCCGTCTCCAAGCGTGGGCCTCCCCGTGGCTTGAGTCTCGTGGTGTACCATTACCTGCAATTTTGCTTTTGCGCGCGGCAACTTGTGCGTTTGACATCGAGACTGCATTTCGGCAGGGGCTTGCTACTACATTGGAAGAAAAAGAAAGAAAGGAAGCAATTGTCTTAGTTTTCCAAGACAGTGCGGCACAACCACCTTGCCGTCGCCTCGCTGGAGTAGTTATCTCGACTCAACGTACTTTTTGAGGTCCTGCCCCTGCTGCTCAAACCCAGACTGCAGATTGCCCCGAAGCAACGCCTCCAAATTCTCAAGCCCCAGTTCATCTTCATAGAATGTCTGATAAGACACATATCGCGTCCCACCGGATCCCAAGCTTGTCAGGATATTGTTGTGCTCTGTCGGCAGCAGAACACCCAAGAAGGTGGTATTACTCTTCCACGCGGGCATCAAATAGCCCTGACTCGCATTGTCGTCCAGCACGCTAATGATCAGGTCATCTGTGGTATTGATGATAGGGATGACGCCCGTAGAGTGCTGGACAATGGGCATACCAACGTATACGTCCTGAGGTGTGGAAGCGACCTCAGCTGGGAGATCGACTTGGAAAGCAAACGTGTTCCAAGTAGGGTAGGATTTGAAATCGATCAGAGTGTCGTAGATGGTCTGTGCAGGCGCGTTGATGTCTTGCTGTGCGCAGACGGTGAATTTCCCGCCTGTATCGCCATAGGTTGGCGTTGGTAAGATATAGGCGCTATTAGGATCTGCGGGACAGGCGATTGTTGCCCAGTCTGCTGCTGCTTCTTGACGGGATGGTAAGGATGCTGCAGTGCTTGACAGGCCCATTGTGAGGGCCACTACAATGCCACAGAGGCGAGACATGTTGCCCTGCACATGAGAGCTTTGTGCCTTTCAGTCAAATTGCACGATGCTAGAGACACGATAAGAATTTGCTGTTATAGTGACAGAGAATTTCTTGCAAACAGGTAGAACTATGCGTGCCAGCTCATGGGGACTTGCTTGAGTCTACATAATAGTAGTATTTGTGGGTGAGGACTTCACATGCATTGAAATAACATGAACAGCCACAAAGAGCGGGGTTTGCACCTCACCTCGGGGAGATGGTGGTGGTGGTGGTGTTCGTGGTGCTATCACATAGATTAACTCCCAAACAGGTAATTTTTGCACATCTCCGAAAGGACTTTACACATTGCACCTCGCCTATTGAGACATTTTCTATGGCTCTCTAGTATGTGCAAGACCCCAGCTTACCAGACAAAGCGCATTGCTCACAGTGTGCCTTCCTCCCCTCCCCCCCCCAGCCACCAGACCCTTCCTATGAGAGAGCAACCTCTTCAACTACACTTCTCAAGATCCAGCTGATGAGAGATTCTTGCATTCCATAATTATCACAAGTCAAAAAAAGGCAAACAAAAAACAACAAAAAAACAACCAAAAAAAAAACCCCCCATCATGGATTATATTGCAAGTCCAGGTGGACTTTGCTCACTCTCTGCTTCCACAAATGCGCTCATCAAGTCAAAAAATCTTGCAGAAACCTGAAGCTGTTCAATTCCTCTCGAATAAGTCCTGGTATGTCCTGATCATCTGTTATTCAACACAATGGTCCTACTATCATAAATACAAATAGGCTGCGAGACTTTCAAGTTATTGTTAAGAGACCAAGGCGACGGCAGTGGCCGATTTTGTTCTTTTTCACTGCTGCACCAGCGGTCAGCACGATGGGATTTGCTTTGGCCTACTTGGTGCTTGTGGTCTTTGTTGTGTGGTGAGTGTTGATCACCGCTGCGAACATATTCGTTGCCTTCACGACGTGGAAGGAGCATGTAGCGTATTGTGCGTGGAAATAGGGCTGGTCATTGCTGGGTAAATTCAGCCCTTCGGGAAGTAATATCGCAACCGTAGCCGCTTACCCTGGATTGAGCCCTCTGGTCGTGAAGTCATGGGAGCCCGTAGAGCAGCTGGTCGAAGTTGTCAAGGACGTCCCCACACACGGAAAGCCGGCTGAGACGGCGGGCATCACAGCCAAAGCTGTCGAGGGCTTCAGTCGCAGAACTGTAGGCTTTGGTACTTGTCCTGCCTATGGCGGGATGACTTCTCCCCCAGTTTATAATACTGCAGCCACAGGAACGGAAGCGGGTTTGAGCCTGTTCCCTAAATTTCCCGTGGCTGTATCGTAGTAATATCCTTGGGCTGTAAGGTAAGTGCACATGTAGAGATCGAAAGCAAATAAAATTAGAGATGATGCAATGCCATGAATTCTCAGTCTATCCTTTGCTGCGCGGCACCAGTGATGATTGTTGCAGAGAAACAAACCGCCCATATATGAAATAATACAAAGAGACCGTCCATTCAACGTCCGTCTAGATTCCCAGAGTAAACTCAACACCGACATCGATATCACGAGCTGCAGAATGTTAGCCATCATACTCCAGTGGGCAATCACGGATGGACACTCACCCGTCTTCACAATCTTGGAGAGCTGCACTGCCCTCTCCGCAGCGCTCTGTAGGTCATCAATGGAGAAGATCTTCATTCCAGAGTCGTTGATCAGGGCATGGGCCGCTTCCATGTTGGTACCCTGCAGACGGGCAATAATGGGGATCTTCAGGTCCAGCGCCTTGACGGTGTTGATGAGACCGTTGGCAATAGCATCACATCGCACAATACCGCCGAAAATGTTAACGAAGATGGCAGAAACCTTAGAGTCGCTGGTAATCAGCTCGAAGGCCTCCTTGATGGCCGCAGGGGTAGCACCGCCACCGACATCCAAGAAGTTGGCGGGCTGACCACCGTTCAGCTTGATGATGTCCATGGTAGCCATGGCCAGACCGGCGCCGTTGACAAGGCAGCCGATATCGCCGTCGAGCTTGATAAAGTTCAGGCCGGACTTGGCGGCACGGACCTCGTCAGCATCCTCCTGGGTCTCATCACGCATCGCGAAGATGTCCTTCTGCCTGAAGTCGGCGTTGTCGTCGAAGCCAAACTTGGCATCCATGCACATAACCTTGTGGTCAGAGGTCTCGGACAGAGGGTTGATCTCGATCTGGGTGGCGTCCTTCTCGCAGAAGATCTTGTACAGGTTCTGAATGGTTTCCTTGGCCTCGGGGATGCACTGCTCGCTGAAGCCGAGCTTGTTAGCGATATCCAAAGCCATCTCATCCGTGACACCGACGTTGATATCGATGTAGGTGGTGTGGATGGCGTCCGGGTTCTCCTTGGCAACGCCCTCGATGTCCATGCCACCCTGCGACGAAGACACGATGACGGGGCCTTGCGAGGCACGGTCCATGAGGACGGCCAGGTAGAACTCGCGGCGGGCGAATTTGCGCTCGCAAATGTAGACGGAGCTGCAGAGGCGGCCGGCAGCGCCAGTCTGCTTGGTGATGAGCTTGTGGCCGATCATGTTCTCGGCGAGCAACTTGGCCTCGGTGGGCGAGTAGATAACGCGCACACCTCCCTTCAAGCCGTTATCGAAGGTACCCTTTCCACGACCACCAGCCAGGACCTGGGCCTTGATGACCATGTCATCGCCACCAATCTGCTTCGCGACAGCCTCGGCCTCAGCAGCATTCTTGGCGTTGGCACCCTTGGGGACATCGATGTTGTATTGGCGCAGGAGGTCGGCGGACAGGTACTCGTGGATGCTGAGGTTTCGTTTTTGTTGGACAAAGGCAGGGGTTCTGATGGCGGGCGAGACCTGTAGACCAACAAGTGAAGAGGAGAAGTTAGAATAACCAGAGCCGATACTGCCTGTCTGTCCCCATCCTCATCCAGGTGAAACACGAGCAACAGATTGTTGGACTTGCCTTTGGTGCAGCAAAGGCCGAGGCCACAGCGCGGCTACGGGCGAGTCTGAACATGGCGAAGTGCGGTAGGAAGAAGCTCCAGTAAGAGAAAGAAAGAGAGGGAAATAGGTCTGTAGGGAGTGGAGAGTGCAGGTGGTCGCGGCGCAAAAGCCTCGAAGATCGCGTCGAGTTTGCAAGTGAGGTTGAGCTGTCTGTCAGACTTGCAGGGAATGACGGACTCGCGCAGCTGCCAATCTAGCCAAACTCTCACCTCTCACTCACTCGCCCGTCGGCCGTCAGCCCGCCCGCGCCCACGCTTTCTTGCGGGATCTTCCGAGCCACCAGTCGTGGCTACCCGCTAACATCAGGGTCTTGGCCGATATCGATAAGGCAACGCAGCGGTTTTCCCACCTAGCCTCAAACACGACATTTACTTTTGAACCTCGTTGAGTTGTTTAAAAAAAAAAATCCATAATGAGAGTACCGTTGTACACAAATCCTCGGCTTTGTATTGACGCTTTCTGTTACGGTCCACCTACGGAGGAGCAGCATCCAGAACGGGAAGTATATGGAGATGTCAAACAGCGCAGTTAAGTCGAGGACAAAGCTGCATATAGCTCGTCATTCTTTGAAAGACAAGCCAGAACAAGCCAGTTATCTCATGTTGAGTAGATCGGCTGCCGATGCTTCTCTATCAAACAAAACCACACCTATAGCGAATCTGATATCCGAGGATATCGGATGACTCTCAAGGGCCATAGCCACATGTCCAGAGCGCCAACTTCTCCAGCGTTACCCGGGAGCCGTCCGGACGGAGGGAGCTCTACGTCCTGGCAAGTTGTGTCAATACAGCAACTTGGCCAAGTATGATATGGGTGCGTGATCCCCACGAAGGCTGCCTTGGATCATAACATAACTGCTCATTGGTGGCCATGGCTTGAAGAGTACCTTTATATACATGTTGCACAGTAGTACTACTATACGGTTGCACACAGATCTGCGGAGCATGAACATGCTACTCTTGATTTTCCATCGCGCGTGTTTCAGATATTCCAGTGAGTCTGTGTGTGGGCACTATGTCACAGTAAGTAGGTACCTGAGCTCCCAGAGGACATAACCCCCGACGTTGCAATGTCACATGTCAGAAGCCAACCGAGCTCTCTGTCACCCCGCCTATTTAGAGTTTGCGGGACGTTGAGATGCCAGGATGCGGTCGAACCAGAATAATTGGCTTTACGAAGGAGGCTGGGTCAGGTCTCTGCATTGCAGGACAATCCCAATCGCCATGTACGTGAGAGATCATTCATCAGGGTTTATGCCTAGTGATCATCCCGAGTCCTCGCCCTATTTCGCGACAATGCTTTGCTGCTCCAACCCCGATTTGGCAATGCATGCGGCGCCCCTCGTATCCCCGCAAGTTGCTAACGCGCCAGCATGTTTAACCAATCTGGCGCTTTCTACTCCATTATTGGTCCGGCAGTCCAACAACTTATATTACCAGTGGTGATATTGCAGTTCTCATCGTGAAATCGCTGCTTGCTACCAAGAGCTCCATCCTTGATCCCCCATGGGAAACTACGTGTGACTACGTAGGCTATAGTTTCTTTCTGCATAAACCAAGCCCGGTTTCGACGACGAGTGACCACCCAACTGCCCCCCTCATTAATAGCAACAACTCTCCCGAATCATCCCTCAACTTCTAACTTTCGGCCTGACATATTGTATCCTGTTGCTCGTTCAAAAGAAGAGCATCGGCCTTCTGACATTCGACCAGGTGAACATTCTGTGGGACGCTCATACATACTGCACAAGGCATCTGCTTCACCATGTTCGCCGATATTCTAGCCCTTGGGCCGTTGTACTTGAGCTGCCTTGCTCTGCTCCCCGTCGTTGCTTGGTTCATCTTCGCGCCTCTTTATAGAACGAGCCGGATACGACGGACAGGAGGCGTCAGGGCCCATGTTCTAGCAACAAACCCCCTCACTGGTATGCCTTGGTTCTTCCAGGCTGCATATTTGCACAGCCAAAACCGGCTCTTGGAGTTCTACGATGGCCTATATGACAATGCTCCCGCGCCATCGAAGAATGTGGTTGAAATGTCCGTCGACGGGAAGGTGAGATACTTGCTCACCAGGGATCCGGAACACATCAAAACTATCCTTACCTCGAAATTCTCCGATTTTGGAAAGGGCGAAGTGTTCCACCGGACCTGGAGCCCCTTCTTGGGAGATAGCATCTTCACTACCGATGGGCAGCAATGGCAGGATAGTCGCGGCTTAATAAGGCCCAGCTTCATCAAAGACAAGGTTTCGGATCTTCTCATATTTGAGAAATGGACCCAGGCCATGATATCCTTGATGCCCAAACCCGGACAAACAGTCGAGATGATGGATCTCTTCTATCGCATGACATTGGATGTAACGACAGATTTCTTGCTCGGCTCGAGCGTGAACAGTCTCAACAAGTGAGTGTGGTCGGAATGCTACACGATTTCTCAAGCTGATGCATGTGTACAGCCCAGCGCATGAATTTGTGGGAGCTTTCTCAGACGTTCAGAGAAGCCAAATGATGCAAACTATCCTATAGTAAGTTGAGCCACATCGACCAGCGGTCATCAGCTGACAGCCAAACCCTTCGCAGCCCTATACTCTGGCTTCTCCCTGTGGGCAAATACAAGAGCGGTATCAAGATCATCGAGCGTTTTATGGACCCCTATATCCGACAGGCCCTAGCTCTTCCACAAGATGAAATCGAGAAACTTTCAAAGTCGGACAAGAAATGCACTTTCCTGCACCAGATTGTCCGCTATTCACGCAATCCCAAGGTCATCCGGGACCAGATAATGGCGTAGGTGGCCTTGAAAAGCGTTCCTGTCCTTGTCCTGAAATGGATTGTGGAAAGCCGGGTAATATTGTGGAAACAATGAGCAAGAGACTCTGGATCTTTCAATGGACTCCCTTTTCCGTGGCTCCTATGTTGAGCACAAGCTGACTCTTTGCCGACTATATAGCATCCTGCTCGCTGGTCGCGACACCACAGCCGCCACACTTTCATGGTGCATCTACGAACTCGCACACTACCCAGCCATCTACGCCAAGCTACGCAACGAGGTTCTCTCGACCGTCGGAGAGTCCCGCGCTCCCACCTACGCCGACCTGAAGAACATGCCCTACCTGACGCACACCATCAACGAGACGCTGCGCATGTACCCTGCGGTGCCCTATAACCTCCGTGCCTGCCTCGAGGATAGTACCCTCCCCAGTCCCCCGGGCCAGCCAGAAGTGGGCGTCTTGAAGGACGACATTGTGGTTTATAGCACGTTTGCCATGCAACGCCGCAAGGACTTGTACCCGCCTTTGAGCGACAAGTTTGCGGACCCTGCCATCTTTAGTCCGGAGAGGTGGGACCATTGGTCGCCAAAACCGTGGCAATTTGTGCCTTTTAATGGGGGTCCAAGGATCTGCGTTGGCCAGAACTTTGCTGTAAGTCATGAATTTCGCCTATAGCTTTTGCGCTATCTGACGAGATGGTTCCTCAAGATGACCGAGATGGCCTATGTTATGGTCCGTTTGCTCCAAAAGTTCGACCGTGTTGAGTATCGGGGAGACTGGTATTCCCAGTTACACAAGGCTGAGATTGTGGGATGTCCCGGAGATGGTGTCCCTGTGGCATTCCATGAGGCAAACAGAGGCGATATTGCATAAGACTGCATTTGGATATTGGTTCGCAACCAAAAGTACGAGGCAGTGCATGGTAGTGTTATGAATCGGCCGAATATGCAGCATGAACAGCATCAACAGCATGAAGCTTGGAAGAGGCTTTCAGGTGCAGATACGACTTGAACGAATACAACATCTTGTAAGCGAATTTTTGGTTTTGACTTTACTTGGAAAACGCAGAATCTGCATGTATTGGACTAAAAATCTCCACGCACCCACCGAAGCAATAATTGGCTTAGTGATTCGCGCCTTTTCTTTCCATGCAGTACTTGATTGTTCCAATGGGGGATTTCCAACCCCGCCGTAATTGGTATTTAATTTTGGTATTTTCATAGAGGCTCATTTTCTCTGATAACAGTTTGACGAGTGAGCTTCTTGTTCGGCGTGGTACGACGGGGGCGCCTTGCGTGGTTATGGAATGATGCACCCTGCCTCACCCTCTCACCAGGAAGCTCTTAATTAGATATCCAGATATTCTTCATAATTGAAAATTGACAGAATGCTTTCTAGGTATGTAATACAAAACTTGGCTTATGGATGTCCGTTCGAAGTTTGTTGTCCTCGTTTTTGTTTCCCTCAACTCGCGGCTTTATTTTTGTATTCACTATGTTTCGACATATGACCTAGACGACTATGCTTGTATTACAAACTTCGTCTTGTTTCTTGCCAATATGGCACTAGAATATATCGTAGCCTATGAAAATGCATCCCGTGGTGATTTGTCCGCCGCTGATCCCTAATGATAGTCAGAGCGGTCCGGCTCATATCACTCCCTAACAAACCGTTTCAAGCAGAACGAGTAACTCTATAATATATGCATGTATGCATACATATATATGTATGTGGAAAACCTGTGCGAATTTTACATGGCCTTTGCGAAAGCCTCTGTGGGACTGCTCCTCCTCAAAATTCTATTCGAGCTGCGGCAAGAAATTCCAATCTTGATGAGCATCACTCTGTTTTTCATATGGGCCGCATTCGGTAAGGCTACAAATGGTTTTATTTGATGATAAGTGATTCTGCCTGCCTTCGAAACACTTGGGCTTTAATGAATAAGACTTGATAATACGGGCTATCATTTATGATGGCGATTTGGTACTACTGGCACCTGCGTAGATGTAGCAATATCCTACTTAGTCCCTCGCGTAAACCACAATCCCTACCTTTCCGGCAGCAGATAGTAGCCTGGTAACGCAGGTCTATCCTAAAGCCATGCACGTAACAAACGCGCTGATCAGGAAACCTTTCCGCGGTGGTGACCTGTTCTTATCATTTATTCCAAGGTACAGTACAATATTGAAACGTTGTAGACGTCAGTTGGTAACTTTGGACAGCCTCAGATAAGATACTGCGCATGTAAATTTGTCAAAGGAACTATGCTAGAAGAGTGATCCAAAGCAGCAGTGCACTATGTGAGAACTACCAAGTGGTTCAAGAAGAGAGATTCTGGTTGAAGTGTGGGTTCCACCACAGTGGGTCACTACAGCTTGCAGGGAACCCCCTGCCACCGTCCCCACAATCGTTGAGCCTCAACTGAGATATCAGACGTCAAACCCTCTCTCTTTCTCTCGGGAAATTGTATAGCATCACCACAACTACCACGGCTCTTCAAGAGTGACCATTCTGTGCATTGTTTGCATAACAATCCCACCATATTTACACCATAAAGTGCTTTGCCACCTTTGAGTTATACGAAACAATCCTCTTTCATAACGACAATGGCGCCCGCAACATCGGACTTACCATCCGCCGCGGACCACAGCGAGAGATTGAACAGGATGAACATGGTGCTCGCCAAACACTCATCAACCCTGGCAGCCCTCAAACGCTCAAAGACCAGCAGCACCAACTCCTCAGCCGCAGTACCGCCAAAAGCTGCCGATGGCAAGAAGACCAAATCCTCATTTTCAGCCCTCAAGAACTCATCCGCAGCTGATCCATCTGCGAATACCGATGCATCAAACGCTCAACAGCGTGCCGCCACCGCCGCCGACGATGATGACTTCTTTGTCTCTTCCAACGTCGGAATTGGCTTCGTTCCTGCAGGCAAGGAGATTGCTCATGATGAACGCTCGGCGGCAACTCGGGATCTGCGCGGGAAGCTGCTGGGGAAAAGAGCGCGGGAGCAGAAGGAGGATGCGGCAGCTCTCAGGAAAAAGAAAAAGGGCAGGGTCGAGGAAGATGAGAGTGATGAGGACGAGGGACGGAGTAAGATTGGGAAGGGACGTAAGAAGGGGAGGAACACCAAGGGAGTGGAGGGAGATGAGTGATTCGTGGATGTGGAGAGTAGGATCCAGAGCTTTACCTCCAGCCTTGTCAATGGATGCATGACTGCTGTTAATAGGATTTGACTACTTGAAAGGCATGTTAGGGTGTAGCACAGTGACCTGGAGATAGGAGACATGATGCTACCTGAGATCTACGCTGGCTAAGTAGGCTGCATGGTGAATGAGCTGAGAAGGCCAACACATGCAACGGACAGTGAAAATTCGTTGAGTCTTTGGCTAATTTGGAAGAATGTGGGGGTTTTAAGAGGAGGCAATCATGAAATATTCGAAGGGGAAAAAATTGTGTATGCCCCAGTGACTCATACAGAGTGGGGTTCATTGTGGATTGAGTTTATCATCACAGCCCTAGCAAAAGATTCAACGACGCAACAAGCTACATAGCTCAGGGGAAGAGTGAGTCAACCTGACAATGTTATAAATAAATTGACCCCATTCTAATTACATACAGGCGCCGGGCTCATATAATTGCAACCCGGAGGTCCAAGGATCGAAACCTTGTGTAGCTATTCTTTTTGTTCCTTTTGCGAGCTTGATTGAGATTAGAGATCCTCTTCTCTTGACTTTAAACATTAGCTGAACATCTTCCCACCTGCTTGAGTCTTTAATCCCTTACTAGTGTGTGAGTAGTTGTACAGGGCATGTCTAGAGGGCATTCCTGCCAATGTTGCAGCAAGCAGATCACAGTCCATCATCAATATAACTTACTCAACAAGCCTGGTTGTCTACGCTAGCATAAGACAGTGAACGGATTTTTGCGGATAACGCTATGTCATTTGCTTTTGTGAATCTTTCACCTATTTGTACAAAGCTGGGTGACAGGTTTCTATAACCAGAACCATCAATCGACAGAAGCAGATCATGTGTCTGTCATAAGCTCGATCGCTATGAAACGCTTGCCTTGGACAAATTTCCGTTTCCAACTAAGAAAACCCACCCGACACCTCGCTCCCAGTAATTCCCATCCAGCGTGACCCGCTCCTTCAAAGGAAAAGTGTACATCATCGTGGCTAATCATAACACAAACACGAAGCAGAAAAATGCCCGGCGTGCCATTCCTTCGTCAAACTTGTGTGATCCTTGACCCGTCCTCCGTTTGCTAAAAAGCTGATATTTCATGCCTCTATCATTCCAACCGCACTCCCTTCACTCGGCGTGACATCCCCGTCTGTCGAGGTATGTCCAAGCCCCCCGACCTCACTGTTCGAACCGGTGACAACGCTACTCCCGGTTGCGCTCTCCGTCCAGTCACTACCGTCGTCAGAGTACGTATCGTAGTGATCTTGCTCATGATCCTGCTCGCTACCCGTGTACGAGCCCGTTCCAGTCCACGATCCAGACTGCATATCCGACTCTGTAGGAGAGGCCTGGTCACTGTGTACACTTGACCGTCGCAGCGTCTCAGCGTCACTGTGACCATCGTCGGTATAATCCTCAGAGACACTGCTATCCGTGTAGCCCTCACTTGGGTTTTCAGATACAGCACTTTCTGTAGGCGTAGGTGGCTCAGCGAGGACCAATATCCCATCATTCTCGGGCTCGGGCTCGGGCTCGGGCTCGGGCTCGGGCTCATGCCTAGGCTCAGGCTCGTCAAATCCCTCTTCGTCGCTCTCCCTAAGCGCAACGACTTCGAGGTTGACATTCTCCTTATCGCCTTCACCATTGAGCTCACCATAGCCCTTTTTGCCGTTTGTCCGCCCACCCCAGCTGCTCTTCCGGAATACACCCGCGCCACCCAACGTCTTGACGCTCTGGCTCCTCTTGAACCCTGTGGCGGCGTTTGCGGCGGCGCTGCTCAAGCCGGGCTTTTTAATCTGGCTCAGGGAGAGGATGCGGCGCGCCTGTTGCTGCGGACCATTCATGGCATTTTGAGGATGCAGGCTATTGCGGTTGGAATTGAGAGCAGTCTTGAAAGCGACAGCGTGTGGCTGAGGCTTTTGCGCGACGGGTGTCGATTCCGTTACGTCCCCATTGTCGGCTGCGGGTTTCTGAGAGGGCGCACGCTTCCGGCTCATCACATCTCGAGCGGCTTTCTTGGTCGATTTGGCCATGAGGAGCAGTCGCGATTGGTCCATGACACCTTCAAGAATACGTCTCTCAAGTCCTTCTGCACGGTGTTCCATGTCATGGAGCTCCTCGCGACGGATATTGAGAGCGGTTTCAAGAGATGAAACGTCGCCTGTTAAGCTGACCTTCTGCCGAACAAGAGACTCCTGTTCAACCTTAAGACTCACGATGCTCTTCCTCAGGCGCTCTTCTTCGGCTTGCAGGCTGGCCACAGTGGCTTCCACCTGATCCCTCTGAACTGTCCGGCGCTCCAGCTCTACAGTAGTCTCATGTAAGTTGTCTTCCATCTGCTTCATAGTCTTCTCTCTGTCCTCGTGATCGTCGGCAATTCGCTGCGTTTGTGACGCAAGGAAGACCGAGAGCTCTGTAGCAGTTGCCATGACCTGCTGATGTACCTTGTCCAACGTCGAGAGTTGCTCAAACGCCTTGTCCGCGGTCTGAGTATGGTCGACAAGCCGGTCGAGTTTCTCGTGGACATTGGTATCGTCATACTTCTCAGGCGGAGGGGGAAGCATCAATGGCTCAGGTTTGGCCTCTTCGATCTTTTGACCAATCTTCTCCTCAATTTCCGTTGCCGAGGTCTTGGAGTGTTCGAAGTGCTGATCCACCTTCTCCAGGACATTTTGAATGGCCTCAAGTACCTTTGGTTGGTACTCGCTGACTTGGCCTTGGAGACCTTCAAACACTGCTTTAGCCTCCAGAACTTGATCTCGCGTCTGCGCATGTTCAGACTTGTTCTCGGTGTGATTGTCATCCGTCTTGAGAACTATATCCTCGACACGCGTGAACACCGTCTTTGAGGCCTCTTCCATCTTCTCCAAGGAGTCGGTGACAGTAG
Organism: Gnomoniopsis sp. IMI 355080; assembly: GCA_027946555.1. NCBI lineage: Eukaryota > Fungi > Ascomycota > Sordariomycetes > Diaporthales > Gnomoniaceae > Gnomoniopsis > Gnomoniopsis sp. IMI 355080. The sequence continues at coordinate 123,136 of JAPEVC010000030.1, read as the reverse complement.
AACCCAGGGTGTCAATTAGGCTCTTGAGCTCCTCGGCTACAGCCTTGGTGCCGGTGACAGCGCCCTCAAGGACCTCGTCGCGGGCCTCGCCCGTCTTGTTGCGCTCGTCCAAGGCGGTCTGAAACTCCTCATACTTGGCGATGACTTCGTCGATGCGCTCATCGATCTTCGTGCGCAGAGTATCGGTCGTCTGCTCGAACTTCTCATCGGATTCCAATTTTACTCCAACCATACCGGCCTTCGACTCGTCAAACTCGGTCTTCATAAGTTCGAACATCTCTTTGAGATCAGAGTGAACATTGGCATTCTGACCAATTGTCTCACCCAGGGTCTCCAGTGTTTTGCCAAGTCCTTCCACTCCGGTGATGCCATTGTCAAGCTTCTCCTTTACCAAGGTCTGCATCTCCTCGAGGAATGTCTTGACTTCCGTGACACGCTCGCCGACACCCACAGTCTCAGCCTGGCGCTCCTCGAATTGCTTGGCATTGGTTTCCGCATGCTGTTCTGTGATCTCCTTGAGACTTGTGTGGTGGTTATCAGCTGCCTCCTTTATCTCCGTGGCGTGTTTCTCATGAATTTCCTTCAGCTCGGTCGTCTGTTTATCGGAAATCTCCTTGAATTCCTTCACCAAAGATTCGAGCCTCTTGAGGTCGTCTTTTGAGGGAAGCGCAGCGATATCTGTCTTCACCATCTGTTCCACCACACCTTTGACATCAAGGCAGACAGCCTCGATAGCATCTGTGTCCGTCTTGGTGACCTTCTCAGGGTCTTCGAGCTGCTTCTCATGACGCTCTTTCATCTCGTCGAAGGCACCTACAACCTGCGTGACGAGTGACTCTACAGCCTTGGTATCATCCTTGTTGGAGAGCTTGTCTAGTGAGTCAGTCAAGAGACCTAGGCCCTCCTTGGTCTCGAGGATGAGAACCTCCAGCGCATCAACGTGATCCTTTCGAACGGCTTGCTCGCCATCCACCAGCTCTTCCAGGCGGGCCTTGGTGTTTCTTAGAATAGTCTCGATAGCCTCCACATCCTCCTTTGTTGCTGCGCCTTCAGCAGCGGCCGGTACTTCCTTGGCTGCAGCTGGCTCTTTACTGGCAAGTTCTTCCACCTGAACCTTGATTTCGTGGATCATCTCCTCCATGAGAGCCAAATCGTCTTTGCCAAGTGAAGGAGCTGGATCAGCAGCAGCAGTCGGAGCTGGGCCAGGCTCCATGGCCTCGACCTTGATGCGGAGCTGTGAGATGAGCACTTCGAGATTCTTGATATCCTCATGTTTCAAGACGTCAGCGGCAACCATGGCATCGCTAGCAATCGGTGCCAAAGCCTTGCTTTCCTCCCGCAAACCCTCAATATCGGATTTAACCTCATCGAGACCCGACTTGAGTGCCTCGAGAATCTCGTCGTTGGCACTGAGGTCCGCCGGCTTTTCGCTCATCTTCTCGATACTGATACGCATGTCGTTGAGACCTTCCTGCAAAGCATCCAGGACTTCAGACGTCCCAGCGACAGGGCGCTGACTGATCTCGTGTCGCAGGCTGCCGATGCCTTCTTGCAGAGCGTGGAGGACCTCCTCGTGGTTCGCCGCTGGCGGGACAGCAGGTACAAGAGAAGAATTGACATTGTCCCGAAACGATTCCAGCTCCCCCTTAATGAGAGCATGGGAGCCGTCCGACTGCTTCGCGAGCAAGTCAGCAACCTCATCCCGGAAAACGTCCAAGCTTTTCAAGAGGTCGTCCATGAACTCTTCGGTGCTAGCGACTCCTGTGGCTCTGTCGACGTAGCCCTCAATATCAGCACGAAGCTTCTCGAATCCGTCTTTGGTTGCGTCGAGCACTTGCTCGGTGTCTCTGCCGTTGGCTGCCACATTTTGCTTGGCTTCGTCTGAGACAGCCTTGAATTCCAACTGCATGTACTCCATGATCTCGTGCAGCCGCCCCAATATCTCATCGTTGTTCGCCTGGTATGGAACCAGTGGTGCCTCATTCTTCGCGGAAAGGTCCAAGCCTTCGAGGCCTTGTTTGACGGCATCAATCATGTCCTGCTTGGAGGTCTCTGCGCCGATGGCCGATGGAGCAACCGGGAATTCGAACTCTTCCAGGCAATCTCGAACAGCCTCGACAATCTCATCACGAGACAAAGTTGCCGGCATCTCTACTGGTGGAGGTGTGAAGTGCTTCAATCCCTCAACTACCGCCGCAAACATCTCTTCTCTGGTGGCTGCTGGGTCCTTGTCATCCTTTGGCGCGTACTGCATGAGGCCTTCTTTGAGACACTCCAGAACCTCGTCTCGCTCGAGGCCAATCTGTTGCACCTCGATTTCGGGTTTGTAGTTTTCCCAAGCTTCCTTGACAGCTTCGATCACGTCCTCCCTACGCAAGTCTGGCTCGTCCTTTTGGAGAGCTTTCGAATCCTTGAGAGCCGTTCTCATGGCAGTGTAGATCTCGCGATAGTCAACCTCAGCAGATTTATTTGCAACGAGAGCGGCAATGGACTGCCTCCGGTGATCTTGCATGAGCTGACCGATGTGATCCTTCATCTCCACGAGACCCTCCTCGACGACCTTGTTGATCTCGAACTTGGCAGCGTCTGCGGTCTTGACCTGACTCGTTTCAGCGACCTCATCGAGCCTACGCCCAATCTCCCTTCCCATACCAAGAACCTCGCCGCGAAGCTCCCGGACAAGGGCCTTAACCTCGGCCGTAAGACCACCTCCTTGAGCGACGCTATCTTTGACGGTTCGAATGATTTTGACAATGTCATCGCTGATGAGATCTGCTGCTGCTCTGGCTGTTGGACCTGAAGACTGGCGGCCACTATCCTGCATGAGGCGCTCAACGCGAGACTCAAAGGACCCGTCGCGGTATCCATTGGGGCCCTCATCAGGGCTCATGGCTCTGGGGCGTCCAACCTTATTGCCGCCGCCTCCACCCGCTCCACCAGCAACAATCAAGGACTGGTCCATGTTGTCCTTGATGAGCCGTTGAAGGTCCTCAACCTTTTGCTCCACGTTGAAGCCATCAAGCTTTTTAGCCAAGTCAGAAAGCCGAGAAAGCAGACGATCCTGGCCGTCCTTAGTGCTCATGTCGCTAATGATCTTTTCAAGCAGACCAATCGTGGTGGACGCATCAGAGGATCCGGACCCGAACAGAGACGGTGTGTTTATCTCGTCCCGATCCAAAGAGGCCGCAAAAGCGCCCGGTGAAGGAATGCGAGGGAGTGCAAATCGCCCATTGGAACTGGACTTTGAGGAGGGTGCCAAGGATGATGCGTATGGCTTATTCTCGAGTAAGAGCGGCCCTCCGTACATATCCCGGGTTGCAGAAGATGCCCGGGACTCCTGCACATTGTGGAGGAGATCGCGTAGGTTCTTTCTGATATCCTCATCCCTTGTTGTTGTTGCCTCCTTCAAGCTCAGTAAATCTGTAGCATTATCTCTACTCCGTCGACTGAGCTGTGACATTTCTTTCTGTAACGCTGTTGCTATGTTCGTCAAAGTGAGAATTTGACCCGAAAGCTGTTCTATCGACTGGGTGTTCTTGACAATCGGCGTAGAGCCATTGGTCATGTTGGCCAGAGGATTTTCAGGCTCCTTCTCGCGGGGGGAGTCCTTCGAAGACATGCTGTGGAGCGCAAGCATCGTCGCAGATTGTGGTGGTGTATTTTCGCCCAAGATACTCGCATGTGGCCGCCGAGGGGTTGGCCGCACGACGGGCGTGAGGCTGGCGCTAGGAGTAGGATTGAGAGAGTGGCGCCTTTCACGCTCATCCCCCTCTGACTTGGCCTCGGTGGGCCCAAAATAATCGGTGCTGGCTCGTGAGGGCGTGCTGGGCAAGGCTCTCTCAGTCTTCTCGGGCGATCTGACAAGTGGTCCGCCATCAAAAGACAGGCTCATATCCCGCACAGAGGTCGGCTGCAGCGACTGCATGCGCCGATGGGCAGCGCCTTTGACGAGCGACCTTTCTTGCCTCTCCGGAGAGGTATCCGGAGTGCGCTTGGCTAGAGCGTGCGGTACTAGGGCGTTCTCACGAGCCTTCTCTGTGAGTGCGGCGTGGGCCGCCTGAATGTTTGATGATGTGCCGGCGCGGGACGTAGCCGCAACGGGGGACTGTGGGTTTAGTGGTAGTGGAGGAGGTGCTCGCTCCGGATCCGAGCTGTCCCACCTGCTTTTGCTTAGCTTGCGAAAAAGAGATGACATGGCTCAGGCATGATGAGGGCCTGAGTGGAATGGTGTATGGGATATGCCACAGGTGTAAACATGAAGATCGAAGAACAGTTTGGATGGCTTACATTGGCACGAGAGCGCGGCTTAGATCTAAAGAGCCAGACTGGGAATGGATAGAATGTGTGGAATGTCTTGACGTGGGACGATCCCTATAGCCGCTGGGGGCATCCCTCTCGACGGGAGGCATGATGCCAGGTGTTTTGGTACGCCTGACTGGGTATAGGTAGGGTTTCGAGGTGTTGTTGGAATGCAAAAAGTTCGTTTCTAGGGCAGTCTCTCGGCAACTTGTCGACTTCTCCCAGGAAACTGTTGCAACTGATTATTGCGAAGTCAAGGATGTGTCCCAGGATGAAGGGATCAATAATTAGGAGGGAAGAGCGCCAACACGCACGAGCAAAACCAAGCAAAATCGAGAAAAGGTTGTTACGAGGGAGGAAGAGTACAGTACCAAGGAGTGCGCTGCATAATAACCGACAAGTTGAACATGCAGTGCTGGAAGTATTCTGGCGGTTGGACGAGCATCTGATGTGTGGCTGGTGTGTCTCCGCTGTTTCTTGGTGAGTTGGATCCACTGAATGCGCAGAGATCCACCCGCCCTGTCAGCCAAGTTGATGTTTACTCGCTCCTTCCCCCAGCAACCGCCAGCCACCCGAATTGAAAAGACGCGACCACCAACCGGGATGGCACGGCTGAATGCAGGGGTACCTGGAATAGGCGCCAGATTGGGCCGTGGGGTTGCTGGGTTGGTGAGGTCGAGACCGGGGTAGAAACTTTGATAAGAACTAGATAAGCATCACTGTATCCACCATGCTTTTTTTCCCTGGCTGTCAGACGATCTTTTGGCAGTTCAGTTGATTAGGATTAAAAAAAGACAGAGTTGGGTATTCCATTCGTAGTCGGGTCTCTCTTTCTCTCTATAATCCCCAAGTCTTTGATACGTCCCATCCTTGCAGCAGGTATGCTCATGATACGTATAGAACAGAACATAGCTGAACATTGGGATCGCCCTTGATTTTCCAGTACCCAAACGCCATTCTCCAGTCGTTCTATAATAAAGTTGTTCTCCTTGTACACAACAAGCTTCAAGCGCACGTTCTCCCATGACTTCTATGAGTACTTATTTGACTAGCATTTTGTCAAACGCCGGGATCAGAGTCTGGGCAAGCCAGAACGAGAATACCAGCTTGGGGCCGGTCATGAGGAGCTATGACATTGGTCAGCATGTACATCCTTTTGCTGCTTTCGATTGTGCCCAACGTACCTTAGGGACAAGACCCTTGAAAAAAGCGCCAAAGCCCTCATTGCGTGCCATCTTTGTCAAGATCTGCATGCCCGTCTCCGGGTTCTCAAAGTTCTTGTTCTGCACACGCGTCTTGATGACATCCAGCGGCGCAGAGACTACCAGCGACGCCGTAGCACCCGCAATTGAGGCAACAAAGTTCTGGAACCAAGTAGCCTTGTTGTAGTCCTGCAGCTTGAACATATACTCCTTGGCAAATGCCGATCCGCCGAACAGCGCGAACGAGCCGGGCGCGTTCCGTGCCGCCGTCCATCCCCATCCCCGGTACAGGCCGAAACCCTCGTCCGCGACGATCCTGAGCACACCACGGCCACGGAAGGCCTCGGGGTTAGTTTGACGCTTGATCTTGAGCACGTCGAGGGGCAGCAGGACGATCTCGCCGATGCCGATCAGGGAGCCGGCCGTCGAGTGCAGGATGGCCTTGCCTGTCTTCTTGCCGAAGGCATTCTCAAAGTCGGAGCCGTAGTGCTTTGTCAGGTAGTCGCGCGCCACGGGCTGGCCACCGTACTTGTAAATTCTTTGAAGGACCTGTTGCGCAAGAGCTGAGTCAGTGCATCGCCCTTGGACCATGCATTCAAAGAGATTGGAAAATTGCGACGGACCTTGTATCCAGCGGCGTAGCCCAGACCAGGGAACAGCGAGACAAACTTCTTTCCAATCGGAGCTGCTGCCTTATCCTTGAAGATGACTGCATTCAGCTGTGTGGCATTGTGGATCTGTATATCACGATAGTGTCAGTCCTGCCCTCCGTCTATCGTAACATAATCCAGATCTTCCCTACCCGTGTTTCGTTGCTCATCAGACGCTTTGCGATCGTGTCCACCTGTCAGGTGCAAATTAGCAAATGCACAGTGTACTGTATTTTATCATTCCAACATAGCGAGACTTACAGGATGGAAGACAGCGAGTTCAGATATACCGGCAGAGCCTGTGAAGGTCAGCATGAGATTCTTCTGGAGCTATCGGAGCATGGCAGGGCGGGGGCGCACCAGAGCCTAGCAGTCGCGCCAGGTTAGACTCCTTCTCCGTGGTGCCTGTTGGGGGAGACATCTTTTACAATTGAATGAGAGGAGGAGATGGTTCTACGCAGGCAGGAGAGGAAATTGTCGAAAAGAGAAAGTTGTTGAGTCAATCGACACAGCAAATGGTGTAAATTGACTTACGGTCGCGTGCATTGAGAGAAAGTTCGAGGAGTGCATCTGCAAAGCTCCGGCTCCGCTGACTGGATTTTTTTTAGGTGGAGACTCGCAGAGCAGGGGATGTAGCTACAGGGGGGCAGGATAAAATAGTGCTACTAAGCTCCGCGCCAAGTCCACTGATCTTCTCCAAAGTTGAACAGGCACACATTTATAAATAGTTGAGACATTCAATTTGTGGTATCTAATGCTGATGCTCTCACAATGGACAAAGAATCGCTTCCCATGATATATCTATCATCTCTTCAGCAGTCTTTATCATGGGTATATGTGAGCATGTCCCCCCGCAACTGCGCGGAACAGCTGTGAAAACCATCTCGAGAACGCCGTGATTTTGCCACCCCTTTCCATGCTTTCCACCTCAAAACGCCGCTGATGCAATTGACCTTTGGAGAATATGGAAAGAAAAAGCATGCATCCAATTCCAGACCAGGAAGATGGTCTTGACCAAGTAGATACCGTTCAAAGTTCCCAAGGAGTATGCCACCGATGTTGCGTGCTGCTCATAGCAGCTCAAAAGTCTCTCAAAGTACCCACCATATTGTCCAGTCGCATGACATGAGAAAGAAGTTTCTCCTGAATCTCCAACACTCGAATGAACCGGTTGTAGTGACGCTCCTGGATCATTTCCTGCTCACGGCCTCGCACGTCGTCTCGCTTGACTAGGTCCAGAATGTCGGCTTCCAGGTGTCTCTGTACGTTCAGCCTTTGCATGCATCGTAGCATGGTCTTGTAGGTATTGTCCAGGAGACGGTCAATGCATCGGTCTGTATCGGTCCAGTATAGGAATAAAGTGCGGTTGACAGTCCGCTGATTGTCTCGAGGAACCTCTTGGATATCCGCGAACCCGAGCATTTGCAACTTCAGCATTATTGCCTGGACTTCCATCTTGGGCATCAGGGCAATGTTAGGAAGAGTCTTTTCGTCCATCTTGCCCACTCGGCGCAATATGCGCACCAGTCGAAGTCCGGTTCGGCCGACGCTTCGCTGTATCACAGTATCTAGTTCAGTGACCTGCAGGCAGCGAATCAGAGGCTCGAAATCGACAGTCCACGCTTCCATTGCGCAGTGGCGGAGGAAGGGGTTGTCGCCCTCGCAGAGCACGAGGAGGTGCTGGCGAAAGTGTTCTCTGCGAGATAACTTCTGAGGAGCATCGTCGGCGTCGAATTTGACCTTGTTTTCCCTGTGGCCGTTGACTCCATTCGTAGACGGCTTTTGGCGGTGATTCGCGCCGTCATCATCAAATCCGTGACCGTTGGCCTCCATAACATCATCATCCTCGTCTGAACTTGCCTCTCCCACAACCTCAGCCTCCTCATAAATCGGCTTGATCCCCGGCTTTTGATCGCGGACCCTGTTCGCATGTTTTCGATCCATCTGCTTGGCCTTTACCTTGCCAAGGCCAGCTGCGAGGTCAAGCCCCTCATCGAGGTGGTCGAAGACTTCGTTGGTTGAGATCTTAACATCCAAGTCTCCAAATCCATCATCGGCGTCGTTACCGTCGATTTTGGGATCGAGGCGACATCTCGAAATCTTTTTGCTTAGCTGCTGAAGCAGCGCAGCGTATACTGCGGCGGTCGTGTCGCCGTAGATTTCGCTAACAGTGTGGACAAGTTGCTGGTTCCGGAGCTCAACAGTACACTTCTCGTAGTTGACGCGCAGGACGATATCACCCTTGAAAGGATTAGTTGAGTGTATTCAAGAGTCATTTGGAAAGAACTTACACTGATAGTGAAGTCGCTGTCGTCGTCACAGGCCGCGTTGACGGAGTTCCACTCGGATAGCTTTCTCCGCTTGCTAACCTGTGCTTTGGCCTGCACCTTGCCCTTTAGGCTCAGGGGTTCGTCGCGCACTTCTCGAAGTCTCTTAGACACTCTGTTATTGAAGTCCTCGGTTCCCTTTGCGCCGCGTACACCACCAGAGAAGTACTCGTTCCGGATTTTATCCTCCTCAGATTTGCGCGTGTCATCCCAACTGCGAAAGCAGCTCTCGGTCACGGAGGACACCAGCTCTGACTGTATCATGCGGACAAGAACTTCGTCCAGCTCTTGCAGAGATCTGATGTGTAATCCGGTCTTGCTGTCGGGTTTCTTGGCTGCGCTTGATTCGGCGAACGGGTCGTCTTCATCTTCGTGGTCTACATGGCCATTACTATGTCCATTTGCGACCGACGCAAGCTGTGCAGCCTGCTTGAACTTGGCCTCGTATGCATCCCGGAGGTGTTCGACTTTGGTGTGGCCCATAGACAGCAAGTTCTGCATAACCTCCTTCTCTTGATCGCCGTACACGGTACCGACTAAGTCTATCATTTTGCCGGTACGGATGAGGTTATAGGCGGCGTCGGGGTTTGCGGTGTACACTCCATATCCGGACTCGACCTGGTAGTACAGGAGGTTGTTCTGCAGCAGAACGACTAGTCCGTGACGAAGCTGTCGCGGTGTGAGGGAGGTGTACTGTAGGAGTTGTGGAATTGCAGAACGGCCTTTATTCAGCAAGGCTGCGAAGATGCGCTATAGTGGATAGGTGGTTAGCCGCGGCTCGCTCACGCGATGCGATGGGCCTTGCGACGCCACATCCTTTCACACTGAAGAAAACGTACGGATGGGAGCTCGCCATAGATGTCATCGGTGAGCAGAGTGCAAAGCTCCGCCAGATTCTTGGTCTGTGATTCAGGGCGTTAGTATTTATGTCGAGAAGTAGCAAGGCTCCCGTGACCTGTGCTATGCGATGGATGGAGCCATCACTTACAACCTGCATGGTGGGGGTATCAAGTTCGGCGGCCGAGGAACACTCTCACTATTCCTCAATGGCCTGTATGGCTATCGTCGCTTCATTGAGAGGAGTGTCAGAGATTATAGGCAAGTGTGGCAAACGATGCACAAGCTCCCCAGGTCAGATGAGTTGGAGTCTCTTCTAACTTATCTGCGTACCTGTTGAAAGAAACTTTGCAGGCATGTATGTAGTGAGCAGGTGGGGTGCCCATGTGAAAAACACAAGGGTTAGGGTATTTACTAAAAGCACTAGGAGAAGAACAGGACCAGACAAATTACTCCCGAGGACTCAGGCCACAAATGGTGCAAATAAGACCGACAGCCTTGGGACTGGAGCTCAAACGCCAATCCAATCACCGGCAAGCGTATGTAATCCGCAATCCCCCGAGCACCTGGCAAAACCTTGGATCCCAAAGGTTGCTCCCGTCTGCGACAATTTGGGTCAACACCGATCAATCGAATCAACCACCACTCCCTCTCCCAACATGATCGGCCGGTCAGCTCTGACGAGGGGAGCACAGCTTGCCCTCCGGCGGCAAAATGGCGCAAAGCTTGCCCAGCGACGCGCATACGCCGCCACTGCTGGTGCCTCCACCGAGACTGCGTCCTTCGAGTCGACCGAGATCAACAACATCAAGGTCGCCTCCCGAGACCCTAGAAGCCCTACCACACGCCTCACCGTCGTCGCCAAGGCCGGTACGCGGTACCAACCCATGCCTGGTCTATCGATCGGACTCGAGGAGTTTGCGTTCAAGGCGAGTCGACCCGTCATCACGGCCTCAGGCGCCTGTGCGGCAGGATCCGGAAGAAAGGGACGATGAGCTAATTTGGCATTGGGACTGCAGAACACTGACAAGCGATCCGCATTGAGGATTACGAGAGAGTCCGAGCTTCTTGGAGGTCAATTGAAGTCGTACCACACCCGAGAGGCCCTTATTGTCGAGGCTGCGTTCCTGCGCGAGGATCTGCCTTACTACACTGAGCTCCTCGGTGAGGTCATCACCAAGACGAGATACACAAGTAGGTGGCACCGACTCACGACAAAGGAACGCAAAAGCTAACATAGATACCCAGCTCACGAGTTCCACGAGGAGGTCGAGGGCCTTGTGCACCTCAAGCAGAGCAAGCTCGCCCACAACGCTCTGGCTCAGGCCCTCGACAATGCCCACGCTGTCGCTTTCCACAAAGGTCTCGGCTCCTCCCTCTACCCGTCCAGCACGACCCCTCTCGGCCCTTACTTGAGCGAGAACTCTATTGCCGCCTTTGCCCAGGCCGTCTACACCAAGCCCAACATCGCGATCGTTGCCGATGGCGCCACCCAGGACACTCTGAGCAAGTGGATTGACCCTTTCTTCAGGGACGTTCCGTCTTCGTCCACTAGCCCTCTGCAGCTCTTCACTGAGGCCAGCAAGTACTACGGCGGTGAGCAGCGCACGTCGCTGTCTGGGCGTAATGCCTTGGTCATCGCCTTCCCCGGTTTCAATCTCTCCTCCGACAAGGCCGAAGTTGCCATCCTGACCGCCCTACTTGGCGGCGAGTCCAACATCAAGTGGTCACCTGGCTTTAGCCTCCTTGGAAAGGCTGCTGCCGCTGCTCCTGGTGCCTCCGTGGTGGCCAAGAACCTAGCCTACACCGACGCCGGGCTGCTTACTATCCAGGTCACCGGGTCTCCTGTCGCAGTCCGCAAGGGTGCCGAGGAGGCTGTCAAGGCTCTCAAGAGCGTTGTTGAGTCTGGTGTCACCAAGGAGGTTCTTACCAAGGCCATTGCCAAGGCCAAGTTTGACCTGCTGTCGGCCAACGAGTTGACTGGCTCTGGTATGGTTTCGGCAGGCAACAGCCTGATCCACGGTGGCAAGATCTTCGAGGTTGCGAGTGCTCTCAAGAGCTACGAGGCGGTCACCGCTGATAAGGTCAAGGCGGTAAGTTCGGACACAATCCAGTCTTGCACAGATCCATATGCTAATCAATCTTTCTTCAGGCGGCGAAGGAGTTGTTGGACGGTAAGGCAACGGTGGCGGCAACGGGTGACCTCTATGTTCTCCCATATGCCGAGGAGCTTGGTCTGAAAGTATAGATTTCATAGATGGTTCTGAGGTTGGGAAAATGTAACAACAGTCTCAGCCGTTGTAGAGGTGTGCAGAGACACTGTGAATATAGCACATTTCTAGACACACCAGGAAGCATAAAAAATTCACTTTGTTTGGAGTTCATATCTTTTTTATATTCCAAACTGATAGTTGAGATAGTGGTTCAAAGGCTGGCAATATCTATCCTAATCAAGTCTTCAACTTCTTTTCAGAGGCTGCTGACTAAGCTGTAGGTACGTAATGCCCGACTTCAACCTAGAGCTGTAGCAAGCTGTCCAGACTCAAGGACACCACCGACCATCTCCATCCACTCTTTAGCACCTACCACAGCAGCAACAGAAGATTGTCGTCACGGAGTTTCTGCAAAGTATCTAAGGTGAGGACGAAATTTGTCAAGCGTCAGTACTTGGTACTAATTACTAAAATTGACAGCAGCAACCCACGCGCCATTCGACACATCCTCCCACGCATCCGCGACCATTCTCTGTCATCCCTCCAGACAAACAATAGCATTGACAATATGATCTCCGACGATACACTCTACAAGCTCGCCAACTATCTCGGTAGTGTGGCCGTGCTGTTCATCCTCGGCTACCACTGGATTGAGACCAACTCTAAGGACAGGAATCAGCCTGCCGCTGCAGTCAACCCGGCTGGGAAGACGGCCGCGACACTGAAGTGATGCGTCAACAAAATTGAGCGATTCGAATACGGACACAAATACGAGGGCGCTGGCGGCGACATATCGCTTGTGGGGAGGAGATGGGGTGTTGAGGAAGACGGAACTCAGCCGTTGGATGCGCAAAGAAGGGGCCACATATAGAGAGTGATGCTCGGAAACACAGGGCATACAATCGCAGAGCGTATATGGAGCACCACACTCAGCAATAGCGATGAGGCCTGTACATGTACATTAGGACAAATTGGGAAAGTGCTCCTGCGACCCGTCACAATTACAAAGCGCAATTCCAGGTTGGGTGTAATTGACGTTATTTCGATGTTGCATACTTGCCTTTGATTTGTTGCATGTGAATGTCTTGTCGCATGGGACAATGGCGCAGATGTACCCATTGCCTGGCTGTCTAGGAAATACATTTCTTGGGACCTACATCTCACTCTGATCTAGGACAAGTGACACAATACAATCGCAGCTTTGATACCCTGCATATACACTCTTCAATTAACATTTGAATGTCCCAAATGCATTGAGCTTGAGCATCTGAAATATACCTGGGTACTGTAAAGTGCCTAGATGGGTGCGGGCCGTTGACATGGACATCAAGTCTTGGCAGAAAGCTGATGAGTCAGATTCAAGCGGCAACTGCTTCTTGCGGCTGGGCCTTGCTTGTTCGTTAGCCCCTTATTATTGTTGTAAGCCCAGCTCTGTCAGCTCTACCCGTGGTCAGTTCTCCCAGACTTTGTCGTCCCACTCTCCAACTTCTCACCCGCAGTCAACATCGCCATAGACCCCAGCTGCCTCCCACCACCAAGACTGCTGTCATCTTCTCGCACAGGCCTCTGCCAAAGCCCATCGCTCACTCAAATTCTCCCACTGTTCCGCCAAATTCCATTCGAAAATTATCTAACAGGGCACTACAAAAACCCAGCCAACCTCAGACAACACCTGCCACTTCCACCGGTCATATTCACGATCGCAATTCGACCAACAAACAACCACGGCCAGTTTCCTTCAACGCGCCGTCAAACTTGCCGGCCCTCTTTACGGTCATTGTCACCATCGTCTTCTTCTTCTTCGTTTTCGATTGATTCTGGTCTGTCGACTCGCACCTCTAAACAGCTGTCGCAACTGCAAAACGCGACGCGAGACCGCGACCGTCATCGCTTTAACGACTGCCACATTTGTCATCCTAATCAACCAACTTTAACATGTCGGCTAAGCTCGGTCAGTCTCTTGACGAGATCCTCAAGGATCAGCGCAAGACTCGCGTCCCTCGTGGCGCGCGTGCTGCTCGTCGCGGCGGCAAGTCCACAACCAAAGTGGTCGCTCCCGCTGGTGGCGTCAAGAAGAACACCAACAAGCCCGCTGTCAAGAATGGCAAGCAGGCTCCCGTCAGAGGTGCAAAGGGCGGCCCTACCGGAAGCATCATCCAGATGAGCAACCTGGTAAGTAGCAATACACACCCATTCATCATCGCGTTCTGGATCGGCTCAATACTGACCTCTACCAGCCCCGGGATGTCTCTGAAACCCAGATCAAGGTATGTGATCGATGAGGCTGTTCCAGCCTGGGAGCCTTGTATCGGCACCTACCTTCCATCGCGTATAATATCGACATGATCCCATCATGCGGTCGAGCAAAAGGCGGTCATTCCTTCCATGCAATCACATGCACTGCTTCGGCCTGAACACAGAGTCTCCTTCCCCATACTCAGCGCTCACTACTCGACGCTGCAGCCTGAATGGTGGACAGTCGAGCACCACGTTTCTCGCATTCCGACAGCATGCTCAGACTGCCTGGCAAGCATTTACAAGAGCACTGTCTGCGACGAATAAATCGCGGTCAAGTGTCAGGACCACAAGTGTTGTGCTGTGCGATTTCATACTTGGCTGGTGACCAAGTTGAGAACGCCCACCATCACAATTCCGCGAGCAAAGCAGTGAGCAACAATGATTACGCTCTCCGATCATTCCGATGGTAGCACATTCCCATGTTGCCTTCGAGATTTCTATGCCCGCAGAGTTGTGGGCAGGAGCGACGTCGTGTGAGGCGGAGACGCCTCGGCAAAAGGGCAGTGGTCGCAGGTCTGCAATATAGCCGCGGTTTCCGCAAGGCCTCAAAGAGTGGGAATGAGCTTCTCCTCTGAGCGCGCATGAAATATGGCGGCGAGAGTCTTGGTGGCAGAGACTTCTCTATGTCGTCATGCTGTGTGCGGATGTCTACGGACATATTTGAGACGGGACCCTAGCGAACGCAACCGCAACCGCTGATGCTCACTGCTTTGCTTGCCTATCATTGTAAACCTGGGGACATGCGGCTTATGAATTACCAACGAACTATGTCTGAGCACGGCCACCGACTTGTCGACTATCGCTTACTGGAACCCCCTCGATCGCTTTGCTAACGCTTTTCTTTCTCCTGCTCAGGACTACTTCACAGAACTCAACAAGGACCAGAAAGAGGGACGTATCGGCACCATCCGCAAGGTTGAGCTCATGTACGGTCCTCCTCCTGCTAGTGCTCCTCTCGGCAAGGTCGAGGTGTCTTTCCAGCAAGCCGACGCCGCCTACAAGGCTCTTGAGCGTCTCAAGAACCTCAAGATCGACAACAAGACCATCCACGTAAGCAGCCCCCCGCAAGCAGCCCCAAGATACCTTCGTGCTGACGACGACACAGCTCCGAGTAATTCTCTCTGGTGACGCAGTTCCCGAGCCCCCTTCTCTGAGCCAACGCATCACAAACGCCCCTAAAACCGCTGCTTCGGCCAAGGCTGGTGCCACAAACGTAAAGGCTGCTCCTGCCGGTGGCAAAGCTGCAGCGGGCAAGAAGGGACGTGCTGGCAAGCCCAAGAGTGCCCGACCGGCCAAGAAGACGGAGGATGAGCTTGATGCGGAGATGGCGGACTACTTTGATGCCGCCAAGAACACAACCGAGGCTGCGCCCGCTGCCAACGGTGGTGATGCTCAGATGGATGATGAGATCTTGTAAACACGGTCAACCAAGCCCTGGTCAGGTGGCGGACATCGAGTCTACGCGCACAAGGTTTGTCTCTAGCTAGGCAGGGGCGAGAAGGGTGGCAAATGGGGTTGGGGAGCCCACTACAGATTGTGCTTTTTCAAGGGCGGAGAGCTGCGCGGATTTTGACTTCGGGTTGCCTCATTCGCTATTATGGCTGGCGTATTTGAGGCTCGACACGGCATCTCGTCGGTGATCAGATTGGACGTCACAGTGCCACGATGGGTATTCAGGACGAGAGCAGCCTGCTCAGTTTCGAGGCATGAATGGGGCGACTACAAGTCGATAGTATCTTAATAGGAATGGCAACAGTGTACGCATTTCCAATGGCGGTTCTCCTTGTTAACTATCTGACTGCTTTTGTCACTCACAGTCGCGTACACTGCTATGCTCCACACGTGCCTCGCTGGACATATAGACTGTGATTGGTCTCCCATTCTCTAAGCTGTGACCACAATATTTATCATTATTAATTTGTCTATACTCTTATAGCCCCTAACTTATGCTGACGAAGCTCGTGCTCGTCCTGGCGGCAGTCTATACATCTCCGTCCGCCCGCAGAGGAAGGCATACGCGTTCCACTTTCTATTTTGGTTGTCGTTTGTGAGGGGCAAGTTTAATTCTCCTCTCTAGGCTTCTCGCCGCAGCAATGATCTGCCAATTGGGCTTTTCTGTCGGGGAGAACAAGCCGTGCCTCGACAGGTTTTCAAAGTGAGCACGCATTTGCTTGGCACTATCCCGTGCTTGTCTCTGTCTCGATCATCAACAAGTTATCCAAACTGGAAATGTGAGATTGTAAAACGCTTGCCTAACAATTTGAGCAGAAGTGATGTCGTTTGTGCTTAGACACCCAGTACACCATGAACTTCCTTCTCTTCTTGCCCCAGTCTGGTAGGACGCCCATCCAAGCGACCGTCGTGGAAGGGGACGAGAGGCCAGGCGGTTGTATGGAATAGAAGACCGTGTGTTGCGGCAGAATCCTTGTAGGTAACTTTGACAAGTCGAAATTTGACATAATACATCATTCCAGTTTGTTCTTGAGGACCTAATCAAGTTTTAAAGCCTTCAACACGATTATTAACTGCTTCCAAATCTACAAACCTGGCACATTTCGGCAAATGATGATTTCGAAGAGAAACCAGCCACAGGTGGCAGCTACTGGTGGGGGTTCACACCATACGTCGGTGCGTAGGTATGTAAACCGACAGGCTTGAGGATTGCCACGAGAAGGTTACTGTTTCGTTGGGTGGGGAGGGGGGTTGTTCGGAGAATCGCACCATTTACTACGTGTATTTTGCGTGAGCCCTCAGCCCCCAAGCCTACGCAATATCCTCAAGATAGTTGGAAGAGTCCTACAACACATGCTATTTCCCCCACTTGCAGATTCTTGGGGCCGGGGTGCTTGCTTTTGCTTGGAGAACCGTCAAGTATTGTGCCCAACATCATAGGCCCAAACCGACGGAATGTGCCAGACTTAGTGAAATTGCTATGGTATCTGTAGAGGTTCAAAAGATGTATTTTCCAGGATCTGTATCTGCCGTCAATTTCGTTTTTAAACTTGTCCGATTCATGGGCGCTAGAGACTGGTTGGTATGTGGTATTGGCACAGAGTTTGATGGCCCTAGAAGAGCTGGACCTCCACACTGCTGGAAGAAGGGACCGCTTCATCGGACATGAACAGACCACGGGCAACACTGGAGGACTTGATGAGCCTTCGTCCTCATCCTAGTCCAGGAACAACAAATGCGCCAGCGCAGACGGCAAACAATACAGGATCGCGGTAACGGAAACGTAAGGGTGAGAAGATATTGGGTTTATTCAGTGAACCGTCAGCATGCAGCAGCAGCAGCAGGTTGTTGGAGATTAAAAACTCCGGCTCGAATCCTTATGTGGTGCACTCGAACCCTCTCCCAATTCCGAAGATGTTCGAGGTAACACTGCACACGCTCTCCTCATCAACCGGGATGGATCGGGAAACCTCGATTCAAGGTTGTGTGTGACCGAGAATTAGACGTCAACTGACGGAGATACCGTAAGGATTGGTTGACTTAGGCCTTGGCAGCCTCCGCAGGCTTCTCCTCAGAGGCAGCAGTCGCCTCCTCCTCGCCCTCGAGTGCAGGCATGTCATCATCATCCATTTCTTCCTCATCATCCTCATCCTCGCCGCCGAGGCCACCCATACCACCAAGGCCAGCACCACCGCCGAGTTTGGAGAAGTCGATACCACCGAAGTCGCCAGCACCGCCAGCGCCTGTACAAAGTGTCTGTTAGCGTGCAGTCCAAATTGCGGAATACTGACTCATTGTTCGTGAAGGCTAGCGAGAATGAATCCGCAGCTTGTGCTCCAGATTTAGGGTTCAGTTGCAACGTACCACCCATGCCAGGCATTCCACCTGCAGGTACGTGAAGGTGTTAGTCATTGAAGATGTAAGGTGTTGCAGCATTGCGTTTGCTGCTTAGGAAAGGAAAGGGAAGACGTGATTCTTGAGCAACCAGAAAATCGGCCATGTCAGAAGCACTTACCCATTCCGCCAAATTGAGAGAAGTCCTCGTCGGCAACTTCATTCTGCTCGTCCTCGTCGACCCACTTGTCGAAGTCGGTCCGGAGGTAGTGCACCTTCTTGGTATCCTTGAGTAGACGGGGCCAGAACTCCTCGTTGAGCTCCTTCTTCTGCAGCTTGAGCTCCACGTTCTTGCCGGTGTGGTGAACCTTTGAAGCCTTTTCATCGATCTCGGCGTACAGCTCGAGTTCAAGGTGGTAGGTCTTCTTGAGGGTATCGGAGTGGCCGGTGAAGGTCAGGCCGGTGGGCTTCAGGTCCAGCTTCAAGTTTGAGGCGGGCACATCGGGGACGGAAATGGTCACGTAGACGAAGTTCTTCTCGGGATCGGTGCTGGACGAGCGCTGGGCCCAGAGGACTGTGTGCGGAGTGCGCGGTCAGTAACAATGTTGACTGCGCGCAAGGCGGGACGAGGCTGGCAGGCGGCAATGGGGTATCTGAGCAGAGCTCCTCACCAGCTCCCCACTTCTGACGGAGCTATGCTTGCAAAGGTATATATGACTGAAAAAACTTACCCTCAGGAGTTGCAGTAGTGGCAGCCATTTTGATTAGAGTAAAACGGAAAGGAAGTTGCTGAGAGTAGATGCGATCGGGTTGATGTGGAGGTGGTGCGAGTGAGGTCAGAGTCTGGAAGTTTTATTTGCAGACAAGCGTGCAAGCCAAGAGTGGACGCGGGGAGTGGAGTAGAGGTTGCTAATGGCGAGCTCTGCCGCGCACGAAACTTGTGAGTAAACGCGGGGTACGTAGGCACGATGGAGAGGAGGCACTGGAACGCTGCAAAGATGGCCGGTTGATCACTCCAAAAAGGGTATCAAAGATGTGTTTTAAGACAGTTCAGTTGAGGCAGATGTGATCGATTGTCTGATTGATTGATTGAAAGGGAGGCGGCAGGAGAAGAATAGGACGCTGGGACAAGCGGCGCAAGCTGCATCGGAATCTCATCGAATCTGGAAGAGTCCTGGAGACCAAATGGCCCCATGCTTTGAGAGGAGCAATTCCCTGACCCCTGCACTTTCCCTCCTCCTGCACTGGGACGTCCCAGTTAAAGACCCGAGATCCATCCACAGGGCTGACATACTATGGAAACGCCATACGGGAGGAACCTTTCAATGGAATGCAGTTGCTTTGGTGCTTTATAACTAATTCTGGAGGCACCTTCTACACAATCGGTATTGCTCACCAAAAACCTAAGCTGAGAAGTTCCAAGGAGCCTGGCAGTTTTCAATCTTTTTTGGTACGGTGGATGCAGCTTTGCAGAGTCCTTACCAGCCTACCTATTTACCGGGACTGTTGGGCATAGGTACTAGGTATGTACCTAGACAGGTAGGTTACGCTCGGCTACAGCTATTCCACACGTCAATATGTCATTACATTGATTCGTACAAGAAACTGTATCTGGCTTCGACTTTCCTGTCAGACCATCTGCCTGCGAAGAGCTTATAGTCTCAAAAGGCGCTTATTGGCTTTGATACGAGGCTGTCACTATTTTGTACTGACGGTGAGAGTCAGGTCCCCAGCGCCACACTTTCTAATTGCTTTCCTACGTACATGCAGTCAGCAAACATGAGCATGTCTTTACAAAATAACATTGTACATTTGCTAATAAAAATAATTGATTCCCTAGATACCTCATAGAGTGATCTAGTGCAAAAAATTATGGACAAGATACCAAATCATGAGCAGAGGTTACGCAGCTATTTAGGCATCCATACTGCCGGGACTGCGTACAGCGCTTAATTACCTAGTAAAGGGTGCGGGCGGGAATGGACGCTAAATTAAGCGTGAGCCGCAACCTGGAACTTGGCGTAAGTGTCATCCTCCCCGGCCCAGATTCGCTCCGTCGCAACCCAAACTACGTCAACGTAAGCAGGACCCTCCTCCTCGAATGACCAACTCAAGAACGACTGTCACAACCTACAGCCAACCTTTCCAATAATATCTCGCGTCGCTGAACCCAAGATCAAGGGCATTTCCGAACAGCCACCTGGAGTGATCGCCCGCTACCAGAATGGAATCCCTTAAAGCCCTCTTCGTCAAGCCAGACCCAGCAGCGCAAGTATGTCTCCCATTTCCCCATCGTACCGACATCTTACCACTCCTGCTAAGTGACATCCCTCCCATCCAGGCACGAAAATGTAACATGATTCTTCGGCAAAACATGCGCAAACTAGATCGTGACATTGCCCAAGTAAAACAAG
This sequence comes from Gnomoniopsis sp. IMI 355080, assembly GCA_027946555.1. Classification (NCBI taxonomy): domain Eukaryota; kingdom Fungi; phylum Ascomycota; class Sordariomycetes; order Diaporthales; family Gnomoniaceae; genus Gnomoniopsis; species Gnomoniopsis sp. IMI 355080. Next base: position 103,110 of record JAPEVC010000030.1, on the reverse strand, counting down.
TCGAGACCAAGACCAAGAACCTCATCCTCGCCGCCGACCGCCGAGCCTCCAGAGACCCGGGCCGCTCCAAACAGGCCCAGAAGGAAGCCCGCGATTTCGCCCGCGAACTCATTCGCGCCCGCAAGACCTCGACTCGCCTCATCACCTCAAAGGCCCAGCTCGCCAGCGTGCAGATGCAGGTGCAAGAGGCCTTCGCCGTGCGCAAGATCGAGGGGTCTATCCGCGCGAGCGTCGGCATCATGAAGGACGTCAATACCCTCATCAGGCTGCCCGAACTGGCAGGCACTATGCGCGAGCTGAGCGTGGAGTTGATGAAGGCGGGCGTGATTGAGGAGATGATTGATGACACGCTGCCCGAGGATGATGTGCTCGTGGGAGAGGAAGAGGAGGCGGAGGGTGAGGTTGATAAGGTGCTGGGCGAGATCTTGAAGGGCAAGATGGACAGGACGGGCTCACTTCCTGCTACACCGCCCCAGCAGGTCGAAGAGCCACAGCCTGTGGCAGAGGACGAGGACGAAGAGGACATGGAGGCTACCATGGATCAGATGAGGAACCGGCTGGAGGCTCTCAGGAGTTAAAGAGGATTCATGTTGCATCGGGAACGAAAGGCCAGAGCGGCGAGGTCACTTGTTTTTATACGGAGTTGGGCGTTTCGGTCGTCGTCTGCGGATTTCGTGTTTGTCATGGACGTCCGCACCACGAGTTTGGACACGATTGATGGCCAGCTCCGAACGCGAAAGGCGTACTTGCGGCGCACCCCCTACGATACAAGCAGCACAGCTGCAATCGATCTGTTATCATTCCAAGGCGCAAGCTTGACAGAGGCTGACCGCCTAATTTCCACATATCCCCCCCCCCCTCTAGCCGGTGTTTGGGTGGATGCTCTCGGTCAAGGACCTGGGGCAAGTAGCGCAGTGCAACCCCATGCCCAGGAAACCTTCGGTACAGCAGCTGGGCCGAAACCTCATGCTGACGATTTGTCCCATTTCCGCGGTAGTGCCAAGCTGCGTTTAGGCCTGGATGTCTCGTTGGCGACGCCTAAACACAGCTATGCCGCATGCCGACTTCCTCCAAGTTCTTACGCTCAAGGCGAAGCCATCGGCTCCGCCGCAGCTCGCTCAGTCCACGTCTGGTTACCCAAAGAGGGGTGACATAGGCTCTATCGGATTCTACATTTCCCATTTTGAGCCCTTACCGATGGATCAGAACCAAGTTGGCCATCTAGTCGTGGTCGACAGTCGGTATCTGCAGGGTGCCTCCCTTGAGGGCAAACTGAGTTCGGCGCCATGGCTCTAGGACGCTGGCGTAGGCTATCTCAGTTAATCAATGGCTCGTAAGAGCCTCGAGTCCTAATGGGTTTGGGAGCCGTGCTGGCCATCGTCTGTATCATTTGCGAAAGTGTCGTCTTGGAAAGTATTACTTTGACCTCTGGTCTGCTCCTTCAAGGCCGACGCTGGCAACTCGGCCTAAGTCGTTAATCTCAGTGCTATCGAATATACGTATCGAATATAGGAAAGCCGTGGGGGTTCAGGCCGGTTGTGAGCTTCAATGTTGAAACTCTGATGCATTTGCAGTTCGTGCTGTAGAGAGATACTCTGGTGCTGGTAAGTTCTCAAAGGCCACATCGCTAGAGCTCTGTAAGGGAGGATGAAGCAGGAGATTAGATACGAGAGACATGAAGATGCTGTGGGCTACATGCCCGGGCGATGCAAGGGAATTATAGGGAGAACGCTCCACAGACTCTAAAATCGGAGCCTTGGACTTGTTGATTCTTCGAACTTGCACGTTGTCATCCAATGCGTTACCTTGGTCCCGGCCAGATGACTGACACTTGCCATGTCTTCCTGAAGATATCTGTTACTTGGCTTTACTTAGCTTTGGCTTCGATCACACCGGATTTATTCTGGATACCTACCAACCATGGTCAACAGCAAAGATAGGATCTTCCACCATTAATATAATTCCATCACCAACTGCGGCCTTTCGTTTCCATCTGATAGACTTTCTGCTCTGCAGACTCCATATTCCAAGATACAAGCTCAGACTTCATCAACCAGCGCACATTCTCTCCATTCACTACCTAATGCCAGGGAGGTCAAAGCTCATTCTCCATGAAGCCCCATACACACTCTCAGCGTTTGTGCCATGTAGTTAGTACCCAGGACTGGACTACTCGATCGCCAGGCTCCACTTGACAGCCCAGTCTCGAAATCGCGACCCTCAATCAGCCTTTGTCCGCAATACTGAGGTGGTGCTGTCCAGGTTGCGTATGTTTCTGATGAGTCACATGCTGGTGGGCACCTATTCTTCTACTGGCCTTGGCCATCACGAATACCAAGGGCCAGGACAGACCCGCAGCTCGCTAACATGTTTCCAAGGAACTCAAACAAATGGCCAGTAGTGATGACTTCATCGACTTTGGTATACACTCGCGGAATTCAACGACCGACGAAAAAATCCCGGAAGACAGCTAAGCTACAGTCCGGTGTACGACGACCAGCAAGTTACAACGTAGCTGTGCCAACTCACCGAGACGAGCAGCAATGGCTGAAGTCGGGCAGACCTGCAGCTCACAGCAGGTGATGCAGTCTGCACCCCGTGAAACATGAAATGACTGGCAAACGCGACACTTGTCTTTCATGGTCGCGATATACGTCGCGAACTCCCAAAAGATACCAGCTATCGCAGGGCCAGTCACAAGGCCGAGGCTTGGGACTCTTCTGGCTGGCGCTTGTGGGGGTCATGTGAACACCCCACGGCAACGATATCCCAAAGGGTCGGCCACCGGCTACACGCGACTAGAGATAGGAAGCTTCGGGTTCCCTTTGCTATGGTACTATGTGCCAGTATGGCAGGCACACAAGCCAGTCTCAACCGTCCTTATCACGGGATTCAGAATCATGGGCATGTGAGAGTAGCTATTGCGCAAAGCCTGTCCAGGAAGGGTGACGATCTCCTCCGCCAGTTCTCGGCTCCGGGCGATATCACAGTCAGCGGGTCGCTTTTGCAACCCCCACAAACTCTCAGGCTGAGACTTTCCATCTCGCAGGCGTCAAGTTTTCGACATTTCCATATGTAGAAGCCCGAAGAGTCATCTCTCGTGGGAAGGCATCATCTCTACCCCATTAGATATCAGATGCCATGTTTTCCTACAAACCCCCGGGCTTGACGCCCAGGGACTGTCTCCCTTGCAAGGTTGCTTTCTCCTTTCAACACAAACCCCCACGCCAACAAAGTTTCCAGACAGACCCAAAGACCCTTCTTCTGTGCGGAACGGATCCGGCAGGATGCGCACCGCGCGCGCCCGATAAATCTCATTCTGCCGGGACGGGAACTTTCCCCCGGATGGCATCTGGCTTTCTTTTTTTCTTTTTTCCTTCCTTTTTTGCAATCTAGGGAGTGATGGTTTCGCATTCCTGCAGAACCTCAGATCCGACGCTCGGACGGTTGCATAGACCTAGAAGCAGAAGCAGTTTGATTGCTTTCTAGAAGGGCCGGAAGGGTGTTCGTCGCCACAGTCGCCAAGGCATGCCATGAAGCTCGCACAGATAAAACTCTGAATTGTGGCTGGCAGGCAAGCAAGCTTTCGCCTACCCCGTCTGAGCGCGCCTGCGACTACATAGTATGCCGTCATTACGAGTCTGGAAATATGTTGGATTCTTTCATGTTTTTTTTTCCACGCCACTTTCTTGAGTCGGACGCTGTCGCGTTGGAGGGGAAGAACACTTTGCCATGGCAGATCGGACACTGCAGGCACCAGAACTGACTCGACGAAGCGGCTTTGTGTTAGCGGCTTGTTTGAATCAAGCAAGACTTCCGCTGCGTCCGCACCCTTCGGTCAATTAGTGACGTCGGGCGGGGTGTTTGGTTCTTTCTACTATGTACCCCTCCGTCGAATTTTCGCGCCCTCACAAAAAACATGAATCGTCAAGGAGGCAGCGGAGTAACCGTGATATGGGCTATCATGACGCAGCAATTCCCGTTTCAGGGTCCTGTTGCAGCAAGCCGCTATTTGCACAGACTGAAGAAGCTTGGATCGCTGTGTAACAAAACCACAAGGCATGAAAGCCAGTCAGCCCACCAAGTACTCTACAAGCAGAACCAGAGACCTCGCGAGCGCGGAGAGGACTTCCTACGGACGAAGTTCTAGAGCTTGTTTCAACGGTCCTATGAAACTTTAACGGTCACGACAGGCCAGCCAAACACTGTCAAATTATGCCCAATGTTGGACCCTGCAAACTGCGGGGCAACTGTTCCTGTACTGCGGTCCCGGGCAAAAGTGGAATGGGGATCTGAATCTGAACTCCCCGGATCCGCATATCGGGCCTGGTCGCCGGGCCGGATCTGTGTTTTCTTTGGGCGTGCCATCCCTGAACGTTTGCCAAGTGGGCCTGTCAACGCGGGGATGGCGGTTGATCGCCCTCGTTCCCGCGGTTTTATCCAGCGGTAAGACCACCACCGTTGGGCAAAATTCTTGAACTGATGCTGGTGAAAAGGTGCTGGAGCCCAGCGAGGTTTCGGGTAAACCTGCGAGTACCCGGGAGATGTTCCAAAGTGCCAAGTTACTAGGTCTGTAATTCCGACGGCTAGGAACACGAATGAATGGGCGGAAAGACACATAGCATGAAACGAATTGTCGAAACGCCAGCAAATGCTCGCCAGCGGATGCTGCAGCATCCACCGCCCCTTTGCCGTTGTCCACGAAAAATTTGTTGGCAGTCCCAGCCCTATCAGGACGCATAACCTGATTGTGTGCTGGACCGAAAGCAGGAAGTCTAGAAGGACTTTCTCTGCTTGCACCCTGCTTGCCCCCCTTGCTTATTCCAGTGCCTGGGCCTTGACCGCAATCCTGCGAGCTATAATGGCCCCTGCACGCGGAAATTCCTAATGTGGCTGGCTGCCGAGGGGTCTTGTTATATCAACAAGGTACATAGGCACGGTTCTTCTGGTTTACACCACTTATTCATTATACGGACCGAAAGCAGACTCAAGTAGCCAACCACCACGAATCGACGGAAGCAAAGTTGGCGAGACGTGTAAATTGCGAACAAGCGACAGGAATGCGATGTGGGTGCAACCACTTCATTTCTCGGCATCTTGGTAACAAGAAACATTATGAGGCAGCAATAAACTTCCTCGCTTGTTCCGGTTGCCAAACGTAGCATCTCGTTCCGCCTTTCCCCTTGGGACGGGTTACCGCACTTGGGGTAGCTGTTATAGTTCTTCGCGTTGCCTCTGTGGGGGAATCTGGGGGAAGGCGCACACAGGAAGTCAGAAACAGGCTGATGGCGATCTGTAATCGTCCACCGGCCTTCTGGACGACCATGCTGGCACGAAAGATGACCGCATATGCTGCTCGTAGGGCGTAGGGCATGTGAATCATCGCCATTTGTCCTTGCCGCCCTTTGCAATTGCATATAGTCGGTGAGTTCGTCCTTCCTTTCATGCATTGCGCGATCTGACTCATTCTGGTGGCGCTCACTACATACTACCCATATATGCGTATGTATCGTTGCACAAGAGGGTAAGCAATCCCCAGAGCGATAATGATTAGCAATTCTGGGGAAATAAGCCAGCTCTTACCTTTGGGGGCCAGAGGATTCACTTTTGGCGAGTTCTCACCCACGTTGCGACCATGATGCCATGTGCTTGACATTGCGACCTGCCAGATGGAAGAATCAGGGGGATTTCATTAGTGAAGCTGAATGAAGAAGGATGCAGAGCCTTGGGCGGCAGGTGGTAGGACACGACCATGACGACTCAGCCACGATAAGCTCTCGACTCGAGTATCAAGAACATTTCGCCGGAAGGGGGGGGGGGAAGCATTCTATTTCCTGGCACGCCGAGGAAAGCTGAAGTCGCAATGCTCACGGCTGGCCGGCAATTTGGTCCTTGGTGTTCTATTTCTGCCGGCCTGTGCCCCCAATAAGGGAAGCTGAGTTGGGAGATACAACAGAGCACGGACTAGTCAAAAATTATGTCTTGCACCATGTTCAGACTTGTCAAGCCGCGTACACCTGGAAGGCGCTCATATACGTTGCAAATACCAAACTCGCCGTGACGGCGACTCAGTCCGCCACCAATCAAACACTTTGGCATGTGTCGTTCAGTTGGAGTCATCACCAACGCTTGTGTTTGATGCGCTTCCGTTGGCCATGCGCCGCTGCGTCCCACACTCCTTGATGCCTAGGCGTAAGCTCGAGCAAATCGAGCTGAGAAGTCGCACCAGCAAACGAGAAGCGACGTTGTTTTCATGACGCATGGCAAATGAAAAAGGAATCCTTTCAGTGATGCATCGAATATGAAAATCAACTGGTCACTGTGTGATGCTTGCATGGTAATGGTTGCCCACCAACTTTCCCGAAAGCAGAAGGACACGACATTTATTGAAATTTGTCCGTTGATGGGAAAAGAATCGCGCCTAGATAGTTTTCTTCTTCCCTCCGGATCTGCGACCGGGCGGTGAGGAGTTGCTCCCAGGTTGACGGTCTTGTCGGCCGTCTCCCCCGAGGACTCGCATGTGGGATGCGTTCCCTGGATCTGCGCTCGGAGAGCGATTCGCGACGGTTGCGCACCAATGACAGGGCTGGAGTCGGTTCAATGTTTACTGAAAGAGGAAATAGAATACGATGTGGCTGTTCTGGGACAGCAGCCGTGGTACTTGTCGTTTGCAGACCCCAGCCTCCAAGCCGTCCTGCTCCGACCCTCCATCAGCAACGAGACGAGAGCGGTCTGACTCTGCCTGCAGGGCGCCTTTACTCAAGGCTCCCGACCGCTACTCCGTACTTTTTCCGACAACCTTGGAACCAGAAGTACGGGCTGTGCTTGGGGTGTACCTGGATAGTACCAGACTGCCTGCCCTGCCAGGCGTGGGGGGGTGTTCAGTCTGGAGGCATCTGGCCGCCACCTGAGCCCCATTCCCGAAACCCGTAGGATGCGTCTGGCCCCCTCCCCTGCCTCATCTAGTCACTTGTCACTTTGTCTCTTGTCACTTTGTATCCCTGACCAGAATAAGCTTCCCTGCCTGGCGGCCTGGCTGTTGTTGCCCTCGGAACGCGCGCAACCCATATATGGTGGCTCCCGCCCACGTTGCGAGACCCTCCTGACAGGATTTATGTTCGAGCTGCCATCATCAAGATTTAACTGTCGATAGTTACTACTTCTCACATCGTATTCCTTCCTGTCCTGTGGTGACAAGAAACACTCAACATCATATTCAACGGCATTCAACTCGGCATATCGCACATCCGCTAGGAAACATACCTATATCAGCGAATACGCCTGCAAACACTGGTACCAACAGTCAACGCGCCACGTCTGGTGCGTCAACAACACACACCTCTATAGAGGTGCTATATAAGGCGATCTCATCCCAAAAAACCGGATCTGATCTGTCCACGCCGATCGACCTTCGAAAACAAACGCGTCCTCGCACGCTCACTCACACAGTCAAAATGTACGGCTCTTACGGATCATACAGCTCCACACCCGCAATGGAGATCCCCAACAGGAGCAACACCTACCAGTCATCAGCATATCACGATGCCAGCTGTGCCTTTCCCAGCTGGCCACGGCGCGACTCGCTCACCAACGACCACCACAACGCGCGCGCATCTTCTTACATCTCTGACGAGGACCTGCTCTTCCTCTCCGAGCCCGTGTTCGCCGACGACGACGCACGCAGCGAGTCCAGCTACGGGTCCGGCACACCTTCGCCCAACTTCGCCCCTGCCGTAATGCACATCAGCGAGGAGGATATTGAGGAGATGCGCCGCGAGCAGGCACTGCGGCAGCGCGAGTACATGGCGGTCGTCATGCGCGAGAAGGAGCAACGCAAAAGGCGCCAAGCGGCCAAGAACAAGAAGGCCGCCGGCGCCGGCTCCCGCAAGGCTGTGAGCCCGGCTCCCAAGAGCAAACTGTCGGCCATGACGCCCATCGCCGAGGCCGCCGAACAATGAATTCATTGACTCACTCTCTCCTCTCGCTACTAGCCGGGCTTTGTGGCGAGGATTGCACAACGCTGTGCGATTATAGTGTACGTATAAGCTTACTCATATGTCCTTCCATTTCGCTCGTTGTGCGCCCTCTCCTCCGCACCCACGGATCCCACGTTGCAGTGGCTTGAGGGTTCCACACCGAGCTTATCGCTCGGCGACATAGAAATGCAACTTGTGCTGACAGTCATCAACAGGCTTACATCTTTTCTAATTATGCATTCTCATATCACCACACCATTTTCTGAATGATACAACTTTGGAGCCGACGTCCCCGGATTACGCTTAAACGACTTTCCCCACGGGATTTGCGAAGCCCCCTTTTGCCTTTTGGGCCCGGGCTTACACTTACACTGACACCATATTTTCTCACCATCTTTTTTGCCTTTCAACACTACGCCATTCAACTTATCGGACGAAATCTGTTTTCGGCAATGAAGACGGTACGCAGCGCGAACTCGGCATCATTCATCACGACAAATTGTCGGGTGTGTCTGATGCGCTGATCCCTGTTCCTTTTTTTTAATCCTTGGTTGCAATTGTTCCCGGGTTTCCATTCATCCGTGGTGACATTGTGCGCCGAGGCTGCGGAACGACGCGGATCGCCGGTGCGGAGTTGGTGCCTGCCCTCATTGTACCCCCCCCCACCAACTACCCGAGACCGACGCAGGCAAAAGACGTTCGGGCGGCTTCGGGATGCGCAAACCTCGTCATGGATCGCGACACAGCTTCCTTTCGCTTTTTGCTGTGCGCGGTACGAACACTTCGGGTCGGCAGATGAGACAAGCCACATGCTGCCTCTCTGGCTGGCCGCCACTTGCCTTTCGTTTGCTCGGCATACCGTCTCATCGGGAAAGATGACGCACGAGAAGGTTTATGATAGCACTTTACTTCCCTAGGCTATGTGCTTGTCGATGACCGGTCGGTCGCTTACACACAGGAAGGTTGGCCGATGATGGACATGGAGCACAAGACAGGCCAAGAAGGCCTGGGCTATATTGGGCATACAGTGTATTGATGGTGTGTCATCATCGGCGTTGGGCACTTTGGCTCGTCCGCGAGCAGGATTTCTTTTACACATTTTGTCTTTTTATTTGGAGCGAGCAAGCGATTTTTGTACACAAGGGGTTTGGGTTACACATTGCACGGAGTTTGTCAGTTGCCGGGAGCAGGACGGCGACTGCAAAGGGTTTATTTTGTTTGCATTAGGTAGTTTAGCATCATTCGGTAGATACCCCCATCCTCGAGCATTTCGAGTTGAGATAGTTAGTCTTGCGCTTTTCAAATCACAGTCGTCTTCCACAGACACACACATATACACATCCATTCACACAGAGTACATCGCGTTTTAACTTGTCATGCACGCATAGCATAGTCGATATTTTATGTATCCTACCATGATCAGCAGTGCTCCGGAATAATTTACTGCCAAGTCAGCTAAATATCCAACAACATCCTGCACCTATTTCAGTATTCACCGTTCAGTGTTTGTTATTCACTTATTTCACCGAAGAAACCAGACCCAATGTCAAGGAATCTCGCCACTATCTGCCTTACCATTATCAGCTCCAGTACGGCGCTAGCGGCCACCGTGCCGAACGCGCGCCTGCCGCTGGCTTATTACATACCTACTACAAGTAGGTAGGCAGGGTAGGCAGGCAGGCAGGTACCTAGGTACAGTACCATCCCTTCTTTCCGCCTGTCGGCCCTAAGCGTCCTTGTCCTTCGCTTGACTTCACCTCATCTGGCATCTCGACTGCGGTCAGCTATCAACTCATCACATTCCACCTGGGCTCAATCTCCGCTGCAGATGGACCCTTTTTCCACGCCAAAGACTTGGGCTGGCCGGATGCATGCATTGGGAAGGTCCGCCCCTTGGTGTGATTCAGTGGTATGTGCATTCGGGTGCAGGGCTCCGCCTGCCGGGTTGGGGGATGTGATAGCGGATTCGCGGCCGGGCCCGGATGCTTGGCCGTCTTCCCTTGGTTCGCGTTCGTAATTGCGAGTTCGACAAGTCCGGGGCAGGAGGCGCTTTCGGGTCGAAGGGGATCAACGAGAACTCCATTCTCTCCCAAAACTTGCTTGAGGAGGGGGAGGGGGGATGCGTTCATGACTCTCGACACAGCGGGTTTTTTTGATATGAGGTAGTATTACAATGGAGTCGGAGGATTGAATTGAGGCACAGGCAACAAGGCCATGTCTCTCTTCGGTAACCACATGCTAGGGGTTGGTGGCCCATTCGAACGACCTACTCTGCGAGATGTTGGCGGCGATATGGGGGCCAAGAGAGGCGATGGGACCCGATTGCTGTCGGCAGGCGGCGCGGAGACTCAGCTGTCAAATCTCGGGTGTCGCTTCCTGTTTGTTTCTAGGGAAACGATGCGCGCGCACGCATTTGAAGATGGGGATTTCACAATGGTCAGGCGCAAAGCTGGGGGGACCTGCGCGTATCCGGTCAGGCATCGATGGGGGCGGTCGATCTTGCTCGCCTGGGCGCTTCGGCGGGTTGGGGTTGCGATGGCGACGGGCGACGGTTGTGCAAGTGTACGGGCAAAGAGGCTCGCTCTCCAGAAGCCCAAAGGCTGAGACGCTTTTGCTTCATGCTCGGAATGGTGTACTAGCTTTGGGGGCTGGCAAGGCGGATGGGACGGCTGAGAGAGGCTGCTGCTCTGCTACTACCTTGATGAGGGCCTCATCGACGAGCTTTCTGTCTGTTGAAAATTGACAGCGGATTCGTGTCTGGTCAGAGAGGGAGAGGAGAGCGGCGGCCTGCGTCGTCACCGTCACGGCGTGAATGCGCAGCGGTCTATCTTTGATCACCATGCTCTTCTCGGCTTTGGCAGCGCACGTAGGCAGACCTCGTCCAGCAATGGCTCGACTGGCTGGTCCTTTAAGTCGCAGGCATGAGATACTCTTCCCTTTCCACATGGTCACGGATAGTATCTGCCAAGCATGATGCCAGGGACCAGCGTCATGGGACAAGACTGTGGATCGATACCCAGAGTTATTACTCTCCAATACTACATGTTTTTTACATACTAGCCAACAAGCAAGCCGAGAAAGCTTTCATTTTGGAAATGAATCAAGCCCCCGCGTCAGTCCCTGTGTGTCCATTCAAGATACCAAGCCAACTTGGGTGTCCCTACAGGAGATGTCTATGAGTTCCATTACTTCATGGCTAGCTGTCCCGTAGAGGCATATCCTACAGCTGAACTCCCATGGGCAAAGAACAAGTTCCACACAATCAACGCTTTGAGAGATGCACAGAGTCCAGACCGCGACGGACAGTCTACCACCAACAAAGGGGCAGTGTGGATGAATGAGATTTTAGTCTCCGAGTATACACACCGTTTTGTATTCGAATCCGGTAGCCTTCCCGAAGCATGGCACAAGCCGCATCCCACAACTCAGAGTGTGTTGAAAATTTTCAATGCGCAGTGCCCCAATACCATTGTGGTGTCTCCTTCCGACTCTTATCTCGCCCATTCGCGAATCGGCTGCTGCTATAAAGGAGAGATTGAAGTGACAAGTCACAATCACCTGTGACCAAAACCCCTACACTCGCACGACACGATAGTCACATGTTCGCCATGCTCCAAAGTAACGTATGTTCTCTCTCGCTTTTGGTATGGTACGGGGAGAAATATAGGCGCATCGCGAAATTCGGGAAAGAAATCAGAGAAAGCCCTCGCCTACACCACTCCGGGAAATGGGAGAGCTGCATGCCACCCCCCCCCCCACCATCACCCCCCAATCATGGCGCCTGTGATGGATTGGACGTTTTTATTCGTCCCAACTTCGGACGAATTGCCATGTAGCGAGGCGCGCGGGAGCCTCCCACACAATCTGACAGCCGTGATTACATTTCCAGATCGACCAGCCCGTATAAGATCTGGTATGTTCCCCCACAATACATGACGACGAGTCACCCTGGGATATATGAAACTTTGGGGTTCGAGACGTTGTTTATGGGCGCACATGTAGCCTTGTTCGGACAGTCCGGTTCGAGTTGTAAACAAAAGACCTGTGATGAGACCTGCAGTACACTCACTTGAGTGGTTTGCCACTACGATCCCAGCTCGTGGAGGTCTGCGAGAGGGAGAAGGTGAAAAAGTGGTGGATTGATACGAGATGACAGGGCGAAAGAGTGAGAATTGACCATCCGAAAGAGGTGGAAATTACGAAAAACGTCTCACTTGTTGGATGCTACTCGAGTACGCAACCTTGATGCTTCCAGTCTTGGTGCCTAAAATAGCAGAGCGCCCCAAAGACCAGGTCGACTCGCCTCGAAGTCCTGAGCAATCCGGTGGACTGACCTTCCGCATCGGCCCAATTACATAGTATGTCATCAGAGGAAAAGCCCTGTTCTGTCCAGCGGATTTCGGTTGTTAGCCGAAGCATGCGCGCCTATCATCTTGATGGTCTGCCATCGCCAGACCCAGACTGACACTTGTCGTTGTGAGCTCTCACGAAGCTCGATGAATAGGGTCTAGGTTTGGCAAGAAACGGCTCACGAGCCACTTTGAAGCGAAGGATGGGTTGCGTTGCAATGCAACGGGTAGTATGAAGACACGAATGGCCTATGCACCTTTGCTATTTTCGATGTTTGATTGCCATCACATCACGGCAGCCCAATTGCGGAGTAATCATATCACCCAAACTTAAAAAGTTCCAATTTTAGGGTGAGCACCTCAAGCCATAAATCATGGAACACGCAGATTCCCTTGCGCGCGATCAGCAGATTGTTTGGTTGTGGGGCCAAGCTGCGCAAGGCAACACACACTGCAGCTTTTGGTGCGCGGCAGCTGTGACGTGGAGTTGTGATAGATACAGATGCGGTGATGCTGCCGCAGTCTCGACTCTGGAACCCTTGAGGGCATTATTTCCGTAGTGGTGGCCGGCCGACTGCTGGCATTCGCGAGGAGCTCTCATCCCGGGCCCTTAGGTCGGCACCGGAAAGCCAGGATCCCAGAAGCCGCACATGCTTTGCGGCAGCGGAACACCCCCCGGCTGGTCGACGCATCTCGGGAGTGCTATTGTTGCAATGCCTGCAGAACGGGAAAAGCTTTGTGCGCTGGTTCGTCGATCGCTCATCAATATCACAGCAACTTGGGTGCCCATGGTGTTGGGATTGTCAGGGGCCGTTTCCGCATGTAATCTATGGTTGGCTCGGGGGCTAGCAGAATGGCATGAACAGGGAGGTGTTGGTGGTTGAGAACCCGAACAATTGACCTTTTTGGATCGTGGCTGTCTTTTGGGTGACTAGTATCAGATGGGCGCTTGAAGCTCGGCAGCAACCCTGGACGTCGACGCCCCGGACCGTGGGATCCACTGCTCAGGACCGGCTTCCTTGTCGACCCTCCTGTACGACATGCCATGCCCCGCTCAACCTAGGCTTCCTTTTTCTCATATAGTACTTGAGTAGATGAACGTAGAGCAGGGATGTAGGGGGACAAAATTGACTTTTGTGTGATTAACATCAGACGGACTAGCCATGAACACTGAGCTGCATCCGAATTCAAAAGCAGAAACTCTTGCAGCTCGCGAGAGGCCTGAGCAGAAAATCAAGCCTTTGTGTGCCTGGGAGGAAAGATTGATTTGGATATAGCATGGGATGAGTGTACTCGGCCCTGTTGCCGGAGCACAAGAGACAAACGCGACATCATTCATTGCCTTACTTTTCGGGCTTCGCGCGAGACCTGCAGTGATAGCTTGGGCGATAAAAGTGCGGTCAACACAGTCTCTCTCTGTCTTGGAGACCTGTGAGACCCGTTGCTGCTGCAAGCCTTGAATGGAGTTGCACACCGACCTAAGCCCTGGAGCCGTTGACGTCGACGATGCTAGAGCTCAACGTTATACTCACCGGTCGGTCCCAGGACCAATTTGACAGCACACAAGCTGCAAGGCACCAGTGCATTGGACTAGTAAATTGCATTGGACATTGATGATGGAAATCTTCTGATCGAGGTGTGCCAGCAATGAGACAGGTTGGCCAAGCGTGGGGTCAAGACAACTAAGGCAGTCGTGCTTTGTGCAGTGGTACAAGCAAATGCAATTTGGATTTTTCTCAAGAGGCCTGGGGATGAAGCAACCGGCCGCATGGGCACTGACCGGCTGTCTCCATCATGTAAGCACTGTAAGCTGTGCCACCATTTTGGGCGTTAGAGATTAGGGGCATGGATGGTGCGGAATGCTGCAATCGAACCTCGTCAGGGTAGCAGTGCATCAACCTTGTTCAAGGTACAAGTGCTGCAGAGCCCCCTTCCCATCCGCCATACCGACCTCCCTCGTTGCTTTGTGGCGTGCAGCATGGCGGGGATGCGATCGGGGGGGAGGAGGGGACAGCTTTGCTTAACAACGGTTCCATTGGGCTAGGATGTTGGTGGCCGGCAGGGCGACATGCAGGCGAGCTAACGTCGCTTGGAGGATATTGCATTTGTTTTTGTGCTGGGGGAGAAATCAATCGGGAAGGAGATGGTGCCATTTACCATAAAGTTGAGGTTGATTAGAAGGCGTCTGAATATGATATGCGGATGCTCGCCCCGAAATAATGGTGTCCAGAGTTGCGATGATATGGGGACGAATAGCAGTGTCGAGGAATGCAAGAACCAGAGACAGCGTACCGACCCTAGCCTGGGTCTTGATATTGCTCTTCCAAAAACGATGCCGACTCAAACGTTGGCTCGGGACCGAGATCTATGGGACCGTAATGGCTTTGATCATGATGATTAGGAAGCGAGACGTTCAATGGCAAGCGGGTCAATTCAAATCCTTGCTCACGCCATGCACACGTCTTTTGACAGGGGAACAGCTTCAAGTCCGGTCCGTATCAGGGCAAGTTCTTATTGACTAAAGATGCCGCGGCCACGGTTAGACCTTTCATACACCAGGACACTCCTAGAGGAGATTACACCGACAAGGGGGACTTTGTATTCTCCACAGAGTGATCCGATAATCGCTGTATCGTTGTGTTGGAAAGTAGGTTCACTTGCTGAGGGTTTGCATATACCCTCGTTGAAGCCCCTCCCTCCCATATGTATCAAACTCGGGCTGGAGTAGTGTGGTTGCATCCATGGCAGGGAAGCACAGGTGTGCATGTTAATCTGATTGTCCAGGTTGACGTGTCGGTGCGTGTGTGCCCAGAAGATTGGTTCTTCATGTTTGAATCCTGGCGACTTTGGCACGCGGTGGCCCCGTCCAAGAGATTGTCCAATGCAAAGACACGAGGATTTGCGACATCAGTGACCACGGATGGCGCAAAGCAACGGTTGGACAGAAGCAGGGCCGCGGGGAGGCGGGAGGCGACGACAGCGGCACCTACATAGTAGTTTGCGTTCAACTCCCGGGCTGGATAGTGGTACAAGTGGCCCGGCGTTGAACTGCCAGTCTATTCTGAGTAGCCACGCCCGTTATCTACGCGGTTCGTGGTAGTTGTCCCGACGCCTCAATTCTGGGAGGCCATGCCAGCCATGCTAGCCATGGCGCCATGGCAGCGACGACAGAAGAAGAAATGTGTGTATGCAAGCTGAATGCACCACAATGTACTATTGACCGGACCCATGAGATGATCCGTGGCTGCTGTAACGACCGCCTCAAAAGTGGCAGTTAAGTGGAGGCTGGGCGGTCTGCTGGAGGCGTAGGCAATGAGCCGAGTCCGAAGGGGGGGGGGAGGGTGTAGTCGATCTCATCAAGCTGCAGAGGAAGGATCGTCGGCCCAGGGCGAAACCAACGAGCAATGTCAGAGCAATGTCATGATACCATGATACACTTGACGAGTTATCTTGGACCCCCAAAGGGTTCGGGATGTCCACATGCTGGGCACGTGGACGGATGCCATCGAGCTCATTGTCATTGATAAGCTGAGAGGCACCGAGGAACATGAAGGATCTGCCTGACGTCGTCGGGCACATGATCAGATCCAGCGTCAGACGGGAGACAAGCAGTCAATGGCGTTGCACGGTCGAGGATGATGGCAGGTCGTCTTGACGCCGACGACCAACTTGACCGACAGTCTCTCCGGAATGTCTCGCCGAGAATCGGAAGTGGCCTGACTTGCAAGATTGTCCAGACGAACTACCAAAAGAGAATGATAGGGCAGAGACATGGCCGCATGGCAGCATGGCAGCATCATGGCAGCAGCATGGCTCCAGGTGAAGTGGTAGCCGAGCCAAGGTGAAGAAAGCCGTGACAGCAGCAGATGCCCTGCGCAAGAGCAGTACTGAGTGCCCAGGTGAGGTCAAGGGCGGGGGGGTCACCCAAGAAGCGGAGCCTAATACCAAGTAGTAGAAACCAGGATAGCGCTGCGGAGGAAAGATGCCAATCAGCGGCTCCAGAACCATGGTCACTTTCACACGCAGGGGTCCCTCGCAGCTGCGGGGCGGCGCCTGCCAATGACAGACGACTGTAGCCGCCGCTCACGGCCACTAGCATGGCGTTGTCGACCTCATCTGGACTTGCCCTTGTAATCCTCTACCACCCTCGCCTTTTTCTGGTACCCCCGGCGCGCAACACACACCTGTCTGCTGCTCTCGGTTTCTCGTTTTTGTTCGTGTGGCAAAGACTGGAGACCGACTGACGCGCCCTAGGTCAGAAACCAGTGGGGAGGGGACCCAGAATTGCTGTCAAGATGAGGGCGGCGAAGCCCAAAGCAAGAGAAAATGTTCGCGGCTACCGCTGAGTTGGGCTCGAAACAAGCCACTTGCAAGTGGGCGTTGGAGTCATATCCAAAAGAGCACATACAGCGTGGAACAGGAAACTCGTCCAGCCAAAGAAAAAGCAGACACTGCAGTGACTCCACACTTCCGCTTGCTTGACATCGCACGGCCCGGAACAGTATCTAAGAGGTCAATTGGGGCTATCCATGTAAGGTACACGCAGCGAAGCGCATCCAGACAGCCACCACACAGCATGCATACATGCATGGCCCGGACGCCAAAGTACTCAAGACCTGCGCCGTGCTGCCACCGAGTCTTTGCACCAATTGCACCCAAAAATACACCGTACCGTACCGTACAGCAACGCATGTATGTACAGCAGCACGCCTCGCTTGCTCTCTCTGGCCGCACTGGCTTGCAGGCTTGACGGCGTCTGCGGGCCATCGTCCTGCCGTTACTCGTTCCGGGGCGTCGTGCAGCAAAGGGGCCAGTTGGGTCGCTGCTGGCGGTCTTCGAAATGGGTCAGGCAGGGCGAAAGGGTAAAGCCCCAAAGTCAGGTATGCGCTCATCAAACGAAGCTGTATCGTGGCGCTGCAATTGGTCTTCAGATACACAGTCATATCTTGGGGCCATGCTGTCCAGGTGACTGCAATAGGCCATCGACCTACAGCATCAAGTGGAGGCTAATATTGGAACATGTCCGAGTACTTCCCGTTTGTACCAACCCCATGCACCGTGTGCCCAACCAGCTTCGGAGCTACTGCATCTCTTCATCAGGGTCACCTATTGCATGCGTCCCACACCTGGCTTGGGCATGGCTGGCATGCTGTGGCTTTTCTCTTGTCTGCCGCCCACGCAAACCTCATAGGCCTGCAGATATCCTTGCCCCGGTTGCCAGTGCCAGGTTCTCCGTCGCCATGCAGTGCTAGGCCTCACAGGAGCTGGTCAGTACCCGCTCCAGATTCAACATTCTCTCGTCTCTATACTACCTGGGGTATTTCCACCCAAAGTATATGTCCCTTCTGGGATCGTCCCTCCACAGGCCAGGGCCCTGTCCATTTTACGCGCTCAAAGTCTCGACCTCCATATTGCCCTCCCCACCCCTCAAACCACACCCACATCTGCAAGTGCTTTTGCGCAGAGTTAATTCCTCACCTCCTCCTGCTCTTTTTTTCTTTCAACGTTTTGTCCT
Source organism: Gnomoniopsis sp. IMI 355080 (assembly GCA_027946555.1). Classification (NCBI taxonomy): domain Eukaryota; kingdom Fungi; phylum Ascomycota; class Sordariomycetes; order Diaporthales; family Gnomoniaceae; genus Gnomoniopsis; species Gnomoniopsis sp. IMI 355080. Next base: position 85,270 of record JAPEVC010000030.1, on the reverse strand, counting down.
TGTATTGTTCCTTACGCTTCTGGACGAGACTCCCGGATCATTCATCAGAGCACACGACAAGCTTGTTGCAAAACAAGCGCCTGACGCCGTCCGAGCACACCATCAACATCAAAATCTAGAATCCATCCGCTCCGCCCACGCGGCGGGTAACCTATCACTAGATAACCTTTGCCGCTCACGTACATATCTCCTGCGTCTAATAGACGTCTTTCATCCTAGCCGTGCGACTTGAGGCCTGCCGTACCTGACATAATCTCACACCCCCCTCGAGTCGGTCGTCAGTTGCTTTTGCCTTCTTCCTCTTCTTTAGCCATCATCCTACCCCGTGATCGATACCGACTACAAGGACGACTTGAGCTAAAGGCAGGGAGGTCCACGCAAACCCCACGCAACACAAGTATTCCCAGACACAACAGCCGCCCCTTTCTTGGTCAACGCCTCACTGCCATCCATATATTGGGGGGAAAGCACTCGGCACACCTGAGACACCCAACGTGGAGGAGGGACTCGTCCGGGAACGGACAGCAGGTTGTTCCATGTGATGATCCGAGGTTCAACTGTGTAGCCTCATCGCCCGACCTTGGTTCGTTGCGAAGCTTGTTCGGAGGGGACTTTTCTCTACCGCTCTGGTATGTACGACATCTCTTGTGCACCCTCCATCTGAAGCCTTCGAGAAGGCCCTCGGGTCCCGCGCAGATTCACACTGAGGGGGGCTTGCCTGTTTCATGCGGTCAGCCGACTAACCTTGCCCGTCTCTGCGAAACAAAGATCACGAACGGACTAGAGAAAGAAGCATATCATGTCCGCCACGGCCACTTCTTCGCGGCCGTCAATGGGTCGCTCAGCATCGACACCCTTGTCCTCGAGAGCGGATGCATCAGGCATGGACAACTTCAAGATGGCACCCAAGTCTATGTTAAGGTACTTCGATCCAACCGCAGCGACGGCCTCGATGTTTCTCTATGCACAGGGCAACTCGGTTGTGTGTTGTCATCATGACACCCTGACGATAGAACGGAGATTCACGCGCCACTCTGATGAGGTCCAATTGCTGGCGGTGGACACCCAAAGCGAATTGGGTGCAGGAAGATTAGTGGTCAGTTATGATGCAGGTCAGACTGCCATCGTCTGGGACATAATGTCCGGAGAGGAGGTGGCCCGCTTTGCGTCTTACGAGCATCTCACTGCAGCTGCATGGATGAGGAACGGAAATGTTGCCTTTGGTGAGTCAATACGCTCATCTGAATCGTGAATTTTTCAAGGCTTGATAGCTGACATTATTCCTAGGCAACACGCAAGGAAATATCATGCTTTTTGAGCCAACCACTTCGGAGCATATCTCTGCCCGAACTATTGACCAAATCGCAGTAACAGCGCTAGCACCTTCAGCAGATTGCCGAACTTTTGCAATTGGGTTGGTACCCTGAGTAATCTACTCGGTGGAAATAAGCTACAAAGGCTAACATTGGCATAGGTATCAAAATGGCTCTCTACTTATCGCGACGCTGCAGCCAAGGTTCACCATCTTACATAATCTAACCACCTCAAGAGCACCCTCGCCAATCGTCACCTTGAACTGGCATGCGTCTTCGTCGCGACAGAAATCAGACATGCTGGCTGTCCAGACCAATGACGGCGATTTGAGGGTTTGGAGTGTGTCCAAGGCTTACAACAGCGCAGACCCCGCCAAGGTGGTGAGAATCCTCAAAAAGTCCGAGAATTACATAGCTGGAGCCAACTGGATGTCATGGTCCAAGAATGGAAGAATCATTCAGTTTTGCGAGTCGTGAGTTCAATTTACCAATCCCTTTTTTTCGGGATGAATCAGAGCTGACTCTAGAATGCACCAAAGCGAGACTTTGTCTTGGGATGTACGGACGAAACATGTCACTTACGATAAGATCCCCAGCCTGGAACATGTTAAGGGCCTTGCAGTCTATGGTCCTGGAGCGAGCCTCTTTACTCTTGGCGCAAACAATACGGTCCAGCAATTCGACCTAAATGCCCCCGCCGTGATGGTGGCGAATGTACAGCATCCTGCCAACCTACTGCCTCCATCGCCGCCGGTGTCGATCGAGGAACAAGAAAAAGGAAACACGACGGCTTCTGACTCTGAAATGGGCTCTATCCAAATCAGTGCGGATATCTCTGAGAGCGATGAGGACCATGTTCCTCCCATGGCTAGAATTGCGAGAGCAGGGACGATGCATTCCTCCGATGAGGATCAATACCGTACAGCAAGCCCGGCTTCGAGTCGCAGTGGCGCCTCAGATGTGTCATCCACCAGTTCACGAACACCCCACCGCTATCAGACTTCGCTACAATCCCGCGGGCTGACCGAGAATACCTACATCTCGACTGGATCTTCAGCGCAGTCGTCCGCAGTTCAGGGCCAGGGCAAGGGTAAGCGCGAGAGCTCGTCATTTTCAACTAGCAGCCTCAGCTCCATCTCGATGGGCTCCTCAACCAGCCGGAGCCGACACAGACCGTCTCGCCTTAGGAATGAGATTCCTCGAAGCCCCGATGACTCCAAGGTCATCGACTTGTTCAAATTCACCCGCAGCCGTCTAAGCGACTTGCCATACAAGCGGCCCCCAATGAGTGATAACAGCTGCCTGACACCCGATGATCTGCGTCGTCAGATGCTCTGCACCATCTTTGGATGGACCAAGGAGGCTGAAGACCTCGTGCGCGATGAGATGAGCAGGCATCCGCAGGGTGCGCCTACTCGCATCCTTCTCGCCAAGTGGCTTGGTGACATCGATCCCGATATCATGGCCACAAGCTCGGAAAATATGACTTCCTCGGATTGGATGCTTTTAGCGCTGAGTGGCATTGGTGGCACCGCCGCCCAGCATAAGCTGGGCAGAGCGTATGTACAGAAACTTCTTGAGAGTGGCGATGTTCACTCTGCCGTAACGATTATGATCGGTATGGGCGATCAGACTGATGCGATTGAGGTGTACATTTCACACAAGAAGTTCCTCGAGGCTTTGATCTTGACTTGTATCTTCTTCCCGGCAGTATGGGAGCGCCAGTCACAGATTGTGAGGAAATGGGGCGAGTGGGCTGTTCAGCACGGGCATCAGCAACTGGCGATCCGATGGTGAGTCTCGATCTCTATAACATGGCAGGATTGTTCTTACTGACGAAAAATGTTAGCTTTGCCTGCACCGAAAAGGAATCGTCAGAGCCCTGGACATCTCCGTCGGCACAGCAGATTACCTTTCAGAACATCAACACCGTTGTGAATCCCAGCCCCAGCATTCCGGAGATCTTGAGCCCACCACTATCACCGCCAGCCCTGAGCCGTGGCCCTCAGCGAAGCATCGCCAAGACATCCGCCCTCAAGCTCATTACCTCGTTTGGCGACCAGAGCTCATCCAAGTCCAAGTTCTTCTCGTCCAACGATGGCGGCCAAACACCTATTGCAGCCGGCGTTACCCCAATCGCCGAGTCTGCCGTCTCTCCTCGCGGTGAGGACATGTCCACTGCTTTCCTCCGACCATCTAACAGGAGCACATTCACCACTCCGACCACAGCTCGCCCGCAGGGCAACCGTGGACGTCTGCCCTCAATTGGAGAGATGCCGAGCGACAACAACCTGCGCGGTACCGCTAGACTCGCTGCAAAACAGGCTTCTGGAATTGAGTCATTGACTCCTCCTTATGAGTCCTCCGCAAAGCAAGGCCATGCTCCTAAGAAGTCTGCTGACGAACGCAACCTAAACATGGGTCTGGCATTGCAGCGCGCCGCCACCGCTAGCCCGATGATGATGAGAGACTCACCACGCAGGCGCGACCCTCCACCACCATCTCCTGGTCCGGAGTCTCAAGCAGCCCTCCTCGCAAGTGGCCGTAACAGCCGCAACGGGCCTCGCCAGCGTATGCCTAACGGCCTCGAACTCCAGCTCCAGTCTCTCGACGACGCTGTGAATAGTGACGTGACCTCACCCGAGCAGTCCATTTCATCTGCCCGCTTCCACTGGCCAACAAGACGACGCGGCCCAGGGTCGATCGCGAGCTCGACTTCTGCGGCTGTCTCGTCTGCAGCCGTGTCTGCAGTCTCTGCGACATCTAGCAAACACCACCGTGGCCATGGCCAGAAGAGTTTGGATGACTACATTAGCAGCATCGAGGCCGCCAAGGTTCGCTCGCGCGGTAACAGCAGAGATGGGCGTGGCAAGACCCGCGATAGTAGCCGAACGCGCAACGGAGGTGCCCGAGACCAATCTGACGACCGCGGCCGCACGTCTGCTCGGGGATACACGCCCAAGGGTGGAAAGCGATCTCCCAGATCCCCTGTCCCGATGTCGCCCGAGGAGCTGCTGAATCTGAGCACGCCTAGATACGAGGACGAGTATGAAGCTCCTAGCACAGTCCGCAAGCCTAGCACTGTTCGCGCTCTTTCCAAGAGTAGGACTCGCCGGGACTCAAGCCTGGAGAAGAGGGGCCTTCCCTCCGAGACCCCTCGGGGTCGCAGTAACGGCCGCCAAGGCTCACGCCCTCGGTCTCCCTCGTCTCCCGTTCCCATGTCAGCCAGCGGCATTCAGCACTTTTTCGGCTCCGAGGACGAAGAGGATTACAAGCGGGCCGTGGAAGAGCAAAACCGTTTCCGCAACAAAGCAGCCCGTTCCCGCGGCGGCAGCAAGTCTCGTGAACCCTCACCTAGTCTTGCTCCTCCCCGCGACGTTTCGGAGACTCGCCGCAGACATGAGCACAACGGCTCAGTCGAGCATCGCGTGCGCACACCCGGCGTCCGGTTTGACTCTAGCAGCCACGCAGGTGACCTGCGCGCCATGAAGGACGAGCGCCAGCTCAAGAAAGAGGCTGCAGCCCGCGAGCTCGAGGAGCGGCGCAAGTCGCTCGCCAAACGACCCTTGGCGCCCCCGATCCCTCATCCGGACGAGTTGTCGCCCTCCTTGTCTGCCATTAGCATGAGCATTCCCCGCGCGCCTACTGCGCCGCCACCTCAGGATAACTACGAGCTACCCTCCACGACGTTTATGAAGAGCGCTAACCTGCCTCCGCGCTCGCGCACCGCCGAGCCCGAGAAGCGGAGCATGTACGCGCAACAGCCTACGCGACCCGTGATCGGTCTGCCTGCGACACCAAGAGCTTTGAGGCTGGTTGTGGAGACTCAGAAGGCTATCAGCCCCGATGAGCCTGTGCCACCAATCCCTACAACTTTTGCACAGGCTGCAAGCCCGCAGTCCGCTTCCTCCCGCCAGAACTCACCACAGAAGGAGCACCCCTCTCCCAACGGCGGCGGTGGCAATGGTCTTCTCACGTTGCTGCCCTCGACGGTGTATCAGCCACCCTCACGGCCTATGATCCAGCGCTGTGTATCTGCACCACCTGAGGAGCCCGTCGCTCCACAAGCTTTACAGAACGGAGGCCAGGGCTTAGGTAGGCTTGCAAGGGGAAACTCGTTGCGCAAGCTAAGCACGCCCGACTCTGGATCTCACAAGTGGACTCGGGGCGAGGCAAAGGACGACAACGTCGTTGGCCGGTCGTCGCGCAGACCTAGCCATGACGAGCAGATTCCTCCTCCTCCTCCGCCACCCCCAATGTTGAAGGAGCTCGCCCACCTTGCGGTTCCCCCACCACCTCCTCCCGCGCCGCTGCCATTCGCTCAGCACGCAGGCAAGCCACCCGTGGTCTATGGTGGCAAAACCTCGGGAACGATCGAGATCGTCATGGATAACGACGATGACAACAACAATGTCGTTCCGCTCGAGCAAGCGACCGTACCGGTGCTCACCGCCCCCGCGCCGCCATCCTCGCGCGGCCACCACCGTGGTCGCAGCTCCGTTGACAACAGCATTGCGGGCCGCATCTCGCGCGCCACGGAGCGGTTGCGCAGCTCCAGCCGTAGCAGGAATAACTCGAGTGTGGTCAGCCGGACCAAGTCGCCTGTCGAGACTGGTGCTGCGGCGCCCTACGAGAGCATCCAGCTGGCGGGCGAGAGGGGCCCACCAGTCAGCTACCACAACCGTGAGTTGAGGAGCCCCATCGATGGACGGCCGTTGAGGGATTTGCCTACGGGCATGGGTCCGGGAGATCTGATTTGAGCGATGGACGACTGACCTACGGTTTTTCTTTTTATTGTTTGCATTCTCTTGTTTTTGATTTTTCTTGCGTTTCTTGTCTGGTATCTGCATTCATCTATTCCGTTCATTCGCTTCTTGCATGGCGGCCGGCGTTTTCCTGTCTTCACACCGCATTTGATACCAAAACCAAGCACTCGATGACGGAATCACGATGGAGGAGAAATGGCTGTGGTTCCCAGAGAAAACACACCTCTACCAGAGTTCTGTCTGAGCTTCTGCATAATACTTTTCTTCCTGAGGGCAACAAATTTTCTGTATATCTCTGTCATTCCATATTTCAATATCTGCATGGCATCACTATTTTGTACTTTGCCTCTCTTCCTATGCTTTTCCCTCCATTTCTTGTCGCAAATCAACTTCTCATGAAATGGGTTACCCAGAAGGTGGCTTTTCTTTCCCCCTCGACTTAGAGGTCTGACGAAATGATGAAATACTGGCGGCCGGGAAGGGCAAAGACGAATGGGAAGGCAACTCTGTATTCTTCTTCCCATTTCTATCACTTTCACACAAACTTCACTCATGACTGACGACAGCGGGCAATTTGGTGGCAAAAAAGAGAGGACAATAAAGGCGATGCAGATGAAATACCCGGAGGAAACAAAACCGCCAAACCCTTTTACAATGATCCACCCCCCCCCCTTTTCCCAAAACTACCACACAAAATATGACGACGAACGATTTCGGGTGGGAGAAATGCTGCCTCACGGCGTCTTCTTTTTTTGGGAGAAAGTGCTTGGCTGTCGATTCAGCGTGTTTCCTTTCTTGAACCTTTTTCTTTTCTCGCAAGATTGAATAGTCCTTCAGAGGAGAGGAAGTAGGGGATGGTATTTTATAATTACCTAGGTAGCAACAAGTTAGTTTGGGCGGCAAATTACAGTGATTCCCCTCAGCCTTGATGTGTTTGTAGTGTGAATTGTGATTGTGAGCAGAATAGAAAAATGATTGTGGTCGCCGTGTTCCGCCTAGCATGCTGCGCAAAAAGAAGGCCAAATATCGCATTCGAACATACGACCTCTGCATGACTGACCCAAGCCGTGTTAATTACTCGATTAGGAACTGCAGCAAAAAAGGAGTCGACGTCGCCATCTCAAAGCACCACCTCAAGCCCATCACCGTGTGATCCAGCACGCCGCGCTACAGTGAAGACGCCTTTGCAGAGTGAAACCTCCCTCAAGAATCGTCTTCGTTGCATCGGGCCACACGCAGCATCGCTGGTTACCCGAGCGAGTGGGTGGCCGCTGCAGCGCTCGCGCTGGGCACAGTGGTGGGGTTCTGATGGAAATGGAATAGCGCCAATGAGAATTGAGCGAGCCTCCGTCCCAGTTAAACCATAACAGTTAACAAGTAAATCCTTACAAGAAACTTATAACCTCTACCACAGCAGCCACTGCAGCCACAGCACTCGCCTCAATAGCTGCTATACGCGCCCTTCTACTGCGCGTCCACCTTCAACGTCCTCCTCAATACAGCAACACAACACACCATTTTCAACACCGACACAACGTCCTCAACTGCCATTCACTTGGTCAGACACTCTCAACATGCGCACATAAAAAATTCCCAGAGCCATACAAAGCGCTTCCACACAAAGCTGCCTTCCGGCGCAATCCAAGTTGCGACCGCTACCCAAAGACAAGATGCTCACCACTGCAGCGCACCTCCAAGTTCGGCGCCCATCACCCACGACCGCCGAGTTCACAGTAACGACCTGCCCCGCACCGACCTTCTCGAACCGTCTGCTCTTCAGCGTTGTTCTGCTCGTCCGCACACTCCTCGCACTGGCCGGCCTGCTCCTCCTGTACTCGACATGGCCTCTCTCCTCGCCCTTTCACCACCCTGACGCGACGACGACGACGACGACAACGGCGGCGGGGGTAGCGACCCCAACGCCTACCGTGATCGCAACCACCTACATTCACGGACACAACAGAACTGCCGTCGAGATACCGGGCTCAACAACCCCGGCGCCACAAGCCGTGACGGACTACTCCTACTACTACTCGGCGGCCCCGCGTCCCACCGTCCTCCTCACACCCGCCTGGCTCCCCTACGCCCTCGCCCAATTCCACGCATCACGACCAGGCCACTCGCTCGCGGCCCTCGCTGCGGCCCTGCCCCCTTCCATGGTCTTTCCCTTGTGCCTCGCACTGCTCTACCTCACCACGTTGCGCATCCATACCACCGAATCGCTGTTGGTGCTGCGCGGGCTGGGCATCCAGACGAGCTCGACGGGCGGGTCATATCTAGCGAGCTGGCGCGCAGGCACGCGATTCATCCCGACGGAGAAGATCCGGGATGTATTGATCAATGAAGCGTTTCGGGGCTTCGCGGTGCGGTATTACTTGGTCGTTGTCGTGGATGGGGAGGATGATGTCGTCGTCGTGTTTCCGAGGCTGTTGCCTGGCCGGGCTATTGTGGAGAGGGTCTGGAGGGGTGTGAGAGGGTGTTTGTGGGAGCCGCAGGACGGTATGGGCTTGGGTGGTGGTATAAAGCGGTGGGAGGAGAAGAGCTCGAATGGATGATGGGCTGGAGTTAGCGGCTGAGGGCCGGTTTGGGGGGGGGGGGGTCTGCCTCGTGGCTTCTATGGCCTTGGCTTCCTGTGCAATCAGGTGTAATACTATAAATTCCTGAGTGCTGTTGTACATACGACGTGAGGTGTTTTCTATGTGATCTTAGCCACAATGTCGCTTGATTGTACACCCGTGTACGTAGTGTCGATGCTCATCCCTCCGCCTCGTCCTTTTTGCCGACCTTTCTATGTGAATAATTCTGATGGTTCTCACCTAGCTCATGCCGAGCCAAATGAACGGATTGATTGGAGTGCTGAGAAACAGAGTGTTGGACTCAATCTCAGGCTTGAACACGGACATCGCGCCTAGGAGCAGGTGCTATGAGTAAAGATGCAAGACTCAATTCTTGAAAGGTGTTGTGACATTTGTATTACTTGGAAAGAGAAGCGATATTGTGATAAGTGGTAAATAAGTCGAGACTGAAGTAAACCTAGCCACCTAGGAATTCATAGCCCTTAGTAAGTCTTCCAGTACTCTCCTCCGATACTTGACCTGCGTACTCCCATGTGTCTCTCCTTCCTTCATATGCAACTCCACCTTCATATTACCGCCCTGTCTAAGCCGCTGCGCGGTCTCCTCGCCCGCTCTGGGCGACACATTCGTGTCGTCCGTCCCGTACCACAGCTGCACTGGCAAGTCAGCTCGGATGTCCTCCACACAGAAGCCCGGGTCCTTGGACAGAATCGCGCTATCGTCCAAGAAGCCCTCCCAGCCCTGCGACACCGCTTCGCGTGCAGAGCAGAGGAAGAGCCGCATCCAGTCCGGGTAGTCGGCATGTCGCGCCGTTTCGACGTCCGCCGGATGGGCTCTCTTCGTGTCGAAACCTTGACGCATGCCCTCCATCCTCTCATCGTCCGAGAGTTGCAATTGCCATGCCGGGGAGCTGGTAAATATCCACCTCATAAGCCACCGGAGATCGAGATGCCTGTTTAGAAACACTACGATCCGTGGCCATGCTTGGCTCATGTCTGGCAAGCCTAATCCCGTCACTATTGCCACAGCTTTGAGGTTTGGTTTCGAGGGAGATGACGGTAGGGAGTAAGCACATCCCAACGCGTAGGGGCCGCCGCCCGAGGTTCCCAAGACAGCGTAGTCCTCAAGCTGTAGATGTTCGGCTAGTGCCTCGACATCTGCGGCATGGTCTACCACACTCCTCTCGTCAAGTGGTCTCGGGTCAGGAGAGCTCAAGGCTATCCCAGGCCGCTCGATGGCAATGATTCGCGCCCCGAGTTGTTGAGCATCTCCATCAAAGAGCGCACTCTCCAGTCTGGAGCCGAGAATACCGTGTAGCGAGATAATGGGCTTGCCGTTTGGATGACCGTACTGCGCATATCCAATCCTTCTGCCGTCGGGGAGAGTCAAGGACGACGTGCCGTCTTTGGCGGTTAGGTGGAGGCGGTATTGGTAGTTCTTTGGGGGTGGAGGCAGGAGCTCAGGGTGGTAGGTGAGTTTCTTCCATGCAATTGGCGTAATAATTAGGGCAGCACAGGATGTGAGAATCATTGGCGTCCGATATGCCTGCGGTAACTTGTGCCAGTATGTCGCAAGCAACCGCAACGTGCGCTCTGGGTAGGTATCAGCCATGAGTGCTGTATGATCAGATCTCTGCAACGAAGGGTAGAGCTGCGTGCAGGCCTAAAGTATTTTTTTAACACAATTCTCAGAGTTGTCAGGGCGGAAACGTTGAGATATGCCGGTCTTATTAGGAGTCTCGAGCTGTCCTGACCACAAAGGTCTGGTGTAAGCTGATGCAAATCCTAATGCGGACGAATTTGTCCCGTGTTGACCTCATCAGTGAGATCTGCCACGCTCTTTACAGGGTTCGACGGCGGGCATTTGGGGAGAATCCCTCGATAGCACATGATGACGAGAAGACAACTGCGCAATAACTCGATTAAGGGCAGGTAGGTGAGGAGGTCTCCATATCTTTGCAGTCTCGGTATCGACCTTGAGCTCCATTGGGGACCTGACCTACTCAGGCGTAGAGAGTAAAATCCCGTGCTGACAGGGCAGCTCAAAGAGAACGCCGGCGGCGGATCTGCAGGCGGCGTCTACCTAGATGAAGGATTTCGGTCAATCGAATCTAAATCCTCCGGGCGATGCGAGGCAAGCCAAGTCAAGTCAGTCTGGGGGCTACTATGAGCTTTGCGAATATAGTATGCCACCTGGTCATGTGGCTTGGATCTATGACTGTTCACTTTGTCCGTGAAGGCAACACTGTAAGCGCAGATTGCTGACTGTTGTTACATCGTTTTGGCATATGAAGTCTGATCACTTGTCGGGGTGGAAACTTAAAGGTTGTGACAGATTTCCTGCGCCCCTCAAGGCAATCGCGAAGTTGGCATGTTCGCCGGAGGTTCTCGTGTGTGATGGCTCAGACAATTGAGCTGTTGATCTGTAGTTGCTGGAAACGTTCTAGCCTTCAGCTGTGTCCATCGTCGCCTCTTTCTCCTTCGCCTCCTTGATCGCTTCTCTCCAATTTCCCACAGCCCTCATCTCCTCGGCACTCTTAAATCCCTTCCTCACCGCATAGCGATCATTCAGGCTCTCAGGGCTTTGCATCAGATCCTTCTTCAGCACCGGCACGTAAGCCCCCGAAAGCTTAGGACCAGTCCCTCCCTCAAAGACTCTCGACCCCTTCACCATCTTGCCAGATATCTCGGCCTCATCAAAACCTTCCGGAATATCCTGCATAGCTGTCTTCTGGCTGACCCAGTCCAAGAGCCGGTTGGCCAGAATCTCATCCATTTTCTTCTCACGCCAATAACCCCATAAATCCCCTGCGAGCCCATTGCTCCCGTGCAGATTCAGCGGACTATCGCCTTTTCCGCCCACGTATAACCAGTCCACCTCGTCAGCTGCGCCTTGCTCGTTCTCCCGCCCGAAGATACAATCCCACAGCACCAATGGCGCGTCGTCTGCGAGGACGTAGTTCGGCCGGCGGGGGTTCTTAACCGCGTCCAGCAACTCAGAAACGATGCTGGGCTTCTCAAGCCCCTGGCCCACAAGGAAGAGCACGGCTACCATGCAGCGAATTTGATGCCATAAGAAGGCAGAGCCGCGGACGTGGAAGTAGTAGACCTTTGGGAAAGCGGCGTTATTACTTGCGGCGACAGTGGGTTCACGGAACTCGGGGCCGGAGAGATAAGGAATGGCGCTGTCGACACCGTCGACTTCGACAATGTCTGCTTCATATATGCGCCTTTGGAAGTTGGTGATTTGCTTGCTAGGGTCAATCTTGCAAAAGTTGCGGAAGTCGTGCAGTCCTTCAAAGAGTTTTGCGGCTTGGCGCATGACGTCGATGTCGAGCCAGCCGTCTTTAGGCTTTGAGGAGATCGTGGCGGCGTTGGTGTTGTCGAGGAAGTTGGGGAGTGGTGCGAAGGCTGGCTGAGTGAAGAAGTAGCGGTATTGACGCTCGCGGCAGCTGAATCGTGCTGAGAAGTCGGGTGGGGGGTTGGGACACCACGCGTAGACTTTGATGTCTGGTGGGAGTATGCGGTTGAGGACACGGCAATACGGTATCTCCTGCTCGACAGGGAGAGGTGTGTCGTCAGATTCCTCTTGTGGTTGACCTCCAGCCTCAGTCATAACCACATCCTTCCTCTCGCCGTGGCTTATCTCTCCCGTGGCTGTGACTTCGTCACCAGCAGTTGGCTCAGGAGAAGCAGCTTTCCTCTTGGCGGGCTTGTTACTCCTCACCCTGAGCGCAACGACCTGCCCAAACGCACTCACGCCCCTGTCCGTCCTTCCACACTTTGAATACTCGCACACGTTCCAGTCCACCTCATTCGGCTTGTCCGGGTTTGGAAAAATGAGGCACGCCTTTACGAGGGCTTTCCACAGCTCCTCTTCGATGGTCGACATGAGTCCGGAGCATTGGTACTCGAAACCATTATACTTCTTGCCAATGTAAGCCAATTTCAGGGCTATGAAGCGTGTTGCATATTTGGAAGGGTCCATGGATTTTGTTTTCTTTTGTTTCTTTTTGGTTGCCTGGCCCGGCAGAGAGGCTTCTGCATCGCCATTCTGGGGCTCCAAGACCGTGGTTTCCGGAGATGTGGGTGGCTGTGAATTTTGATTGTCTCTTTTCAGCTCATCCTCAAGCTGCTTGACCCGTTTTATGAGATCGTCTTTGGTCCATTTGTTATAATCGGCCATCGTGGAATGTGTGGATCTTGTTGGGGTGAGCCGGGTTGCGAATGTTCGCAAGGGCTTGACAGCGAATGAGGCGCAGACAGTCGAAAAGAGAGGGAGTGAGAAGTTGAATTCATGCCACCTTGTGCCGCGACTCCTGATGTTAAGTGGCCTCATGCGGTTCTTGTTGACTCACATCCTGGAATTCAAAAAAGTGTGTCGTGAGAGAGAGAAATATCTACCGGTGGGTGTGAAATGTATGTACATATTTCTTTATCGATAAGAAACCGCAGGCAACGCTATACACGATTCGATCTCACCATGGGCTAGACTCACATAAACGCTCAACTGTACATAGAAACTCACTATCGGAAGCAGTGAGACCGATGGAGGCTCAAACCATATCTATACTACTGCTCGGCGATGAGAAGGTGGGCAAATCGACGTTTTTATCGTGAGTGTATCGATGAACGTCCTACGCATTTTGTACCATAGTGCTGACACAGCGCAGCCGAATCAGTCAGGGACACAGCAACTTGACAGGCAAATCACAGATCACTCTGCTGAGAGACATAGACCAGCCATTCATCTTCGAAATATCATTTGGAAGACGACGATATCGCCTAGAGTTCTACGACACGTCCAGCCCTGACAGTTGGCGGCTGCTCCGGCCGGACCTCGTCCTTCTGTGCTATGACATTAGCCAACGCTTAAGTCTCATCCATCTCCAACGAATTGTTTGTTGCCCGGTATCCTGTTGTCCTCGTCCAATCAGCTAACAAAATCTCGCTGCTAGTGGATCAAAGAAGTCCGCACGACATTTCAGACTGAGAGCACGTTGCCATTGGCGGTCGTGGGACTCAAGCGAGATTTGAGATCCGAAGACGATCCCAACGGCATCATCTACCCACATGAGGGTCTTCAGGTTGCACAAGAGATAAGAGCCGACAAGTACATGGAGTGCTCCGCCGTGACAGGGGAGCTTCTCCAGCTGACTTTTGAGGAGTTGTGTTCCATGGCGGCTCGGACGCAGACCGTTGACGGTGCTCAAAGCGATGGCGGGTGCTGCGCCATGTGACCTTGGAATAAAAACCTTTCTGCCGAGGTCCTTTGTAATGCTTGCTTTCGTTGCGGGAAAGCCATCAAGCACCCATTTCCTCGTCCCCCTCAGCCGCGTACTCTTTTGGTGGGAAAGGGCCAAGGACATCTTCGATGATGGCTTGGATCTCGTTTTGCTGGTCCTCGGTAAAGCGTTCATAGACGTTCTCGATACAGGTGCTCAGGACCGCGAGGTTCTCCGGGCGCACGTTGAGAATCATGATTGTCTCACCCTTGCTGAGGTCGTATGGACTGAGCTTCTCAACCAAACGCTGAATAGTGAACCCATTGTAAGTGATGGGGTTCTGGGCGAAGGGATTGGGGGATGTCCGGAAATACTCCATCAACTGATAGAATCTGTTAGTGGCGGACGACGTGACAAATACTCAGATGCTATCAAGCTCTATTTGAGATGTTCACCTCTTTGACAATGTTCTGAACGCTGCGCGGCACCTTTCTTCTGCGGTCGGGCTGGGCGAACTCGTACTGCACATTCTGCAAGTGCTGGTAGACCTCGAAATTGGTCAAGACCGCGCTTTGTGACTCGAGAATCTTCATGATGACTGCCTGCTTGTGAAGGATACGGCTAGGCCGGGCCCATGAGAAAAAGACTTTTGAGGGAACCGGATAAACGTTGGACGGAGCCTAGGCAAGTTCTGAGTCAGGCTGGCCACAACGAATTCGCGAATCCAAGCTAGAGACGTACTATGCAGTAGATGTCTTGCAGTGAAGTCAATTTAGTGGTTCCAAACTTCAACCAAAAATTGTCCGTCCCCGCAGACTGGTGCGACTATTCGAGTCGGGGTGAGGCTGTTGAGAGCGAGGAGGTTTGGCCCTGATGTTTCGGGCAGGGAAGAAGATCGAAGAATACCCAGGTATTTGCCCCGCTACCTACTATCAAGGTATGTCAAAATGCCCCTGGCTGCCCTGTCGGTTGATCCTGCCCGCATTGTGAACCCCCGAACCCCTCCACTCCAGATCAGATCCAGGCTTGCCAGAGGGCCGGCGGGCTGCCAATGACCAACCGTCCAGTACCTCTTACGCTAAAACTGCAGGGGGTTGAAGAAACTACTCGCAATACCGAGTCCAGATTGGAGACGCGGGGCAGGCGGTCTGCACAAGCACAAGGTTTTGGCAGGAACGCCCCTCGCAGAGGCCATTGATGTAACGCGGCTTCAAATTTTCCAGCTCACTTTTGCGCTTTTCCCTGTCTCTCTACCATCTTTCCTCGCTCACACAACATCCACCACCAACGCCTCAACACTGCTCCATGAGACGAGTGGACACGATGGTTCCTCTGTAGTGAGACTTACTTGCCCACGCGACCTCCTTTCTCCTCCTCTGTCTCTGGATTTCACTTGGCAAGCACGCGATCGCACCCGCACTTGTCTCAATCTGAGCCTTTCCTGCGCCAAAAAGAGCCGAGTCTTATCGACCGCATATCGGCTTTGCTCTCTCTCTGCCCTGACGTCGGTGCCCACGCGGCTTTCTTGCGCCAGTCCACAGGAATTCCAGCAACCAGCGACACTGACGGGATTCTTGTTGGAACCCCGTGCCTGATACACTAGAGTATCTATCGTTGCCAAAGTTTCTGTCTTGGCTCCTACGCAACTCCCGTCAACGAAACTGCCAAGATGGTCCGAAATCTTGTCGTGCTCGGAGGCAACTCCCACCCAGAGCTAGTCCACAACATTTGCAATATTCTCGGCATACCTGCTTGCAACCGCATCTTGTCAAAGTTCGCTGTTGGAGAGTCTCGATGCGAGATCCAGGAGACTGTCCGAGGAAAAGATGTCTACATCATACAGACTGCCGGAACCCAAGACCCACTCAACAAAGTCAACGACCACTTCATAGAACTCTGCATTAGTTAGCTCTCTGCCCCTTTCCACTCCCTGGGATCTATTTGATGCTGACTACGGCTTCCAGTGGTCTCTGCCTGCAAGACTGGCTCTGCCAGGAAGGTCACCGCCGTCCTGCCCCTCTTTCCCTACTCGAGACAGCCCGATCTCCCCTACAACAAAGCCGGGGCACCTTTAAACAAGGCTCCCAGCGAGTCCGGCAAATACACTTTCGAGAGCGTCCCTTCTACTCCTGGCCCAGGTCTGCCCAAGAGCATGGGTCTCGACAATGGAATCGACATTACGAAGATGCTGACCAAAGTGTCTATGGCTAACGGCAACGCGCCCCCGAAGCTCAATGGCGAAAGCGCAGGCAACGGCGTCGATGCCGGTGGTAAACGGAACCACGCCAACTCTGTCTCCTCGAATGCTGGCGCTTACACTACGCACGATTACGAGAACCCACAGGCGATTAACGCTTTCCAAGCAAAGCCGGGCTACAAGCAATGGGTGGCCCAAGCCGGTACTCTTGTCGCGGATCTCTTGACTTGCGCTGGAGCCGATCACGTATGTTTCTCCTGAATGCAGTATCAAGATCAACACTGGCGACTTTGGAACTAGACGAGTGATGGTTTCAAAGTCGACAAACCAGCCTGAATATACAGTCGCCCGTTTCCAGCAAGTCTTAGATGCTAAAAGTTGCTTTCTCTCAGGTCATCACAATGGATTTGCACGACCCTCAGTACGTATTTCCCAACGTGCTTTCTTCACCTCAATCCCAGTTATCCAATGATCGTTCACCTGGTTTCAGCGGAGAGCTTCCTGGATCGCGTCTAAGATGACCCTCTAACGGAATCGAGTTGGTGCTGACGTCCTCTTTTCAAAGATATCAAGGATTCTTTGACATTCCCGTGGATAACCTTTACGGCAAGCCGCTCTTGCAGCGGTACATTGAACGAGCAATCCCAAACTTCAGGGAGGCGGTCATTGTCAGTCCGGACGCTGGTGGTGCAAAGCGTGCCACTGCCATTGCGGATAACCTTGGTCTAGGCTTTGCTCTCATTCACAAGGTAGGAACATGAGCCCCTGGAGTCCTCGGTTCCACTGACCCTTCAACGCAGGAGCGCCGCCCGACCAGGATTTCCGATCGCCAGAATGCGACCATGATGCTCGTCGGTGATGTGCAAGATCGTCCCTGCATTTTGGTTGACGATTTGGCCGATACTGCAAACACCATCACCAGAGCGGCTAAATTATTGAAAAAAGAGGGATCTTCAACGGTCTATGCTCTCGTCACACACGGCATTTTCAGCGGAGACGCGATTGCGCGTATCAACGCTTCGGCAATTGACAAAATGATTGTCACCAATTCCGTGCCGCAACATGACCACAGGCAAGCATGCCCCAAGCTGGAAGTTCTGGACATCTCACACATCTTCGCTGAGGCCATTCGTCGTGTTCACCATGGCGAGTCCATCAGCACCCTGTTTCCTCACGACTGAGACGACCCGGCCTGGCCATGTCAACACAACCATGATCATTTCCGGCGTATGTGAGGGAGGTCCTTGTTGCTCGGGTAAGGTCACACAAAAAAAACTACATTTCTGGTCTCTGGAGTTGGTGGCCGGATAGATCTGATTTTCAGAAGTTCTTCGTGAGAGAGACCTGGAAAATAGCGAAGAGCAAGAACAAGGCGCTCGTCTTGCCGTAGTAGTATCCAAGGCTATGATTCAGGAAGTACAAGTCTGTATTGGCTTACGAGACCAACCAAGACGATGGCAAAGTGGGGCTCAGTTCACACGTGTTGTCTGAGAACGTATCTAGTCTAGTGTGACAGATCGATCCCAACGTTTGCTACGATTTTGCTACACACATCAAAGAGCAGGCTAACTTGCGGAAATGGCCGCGCGATGACCAAACATCGATTACATGGTGGTGAATAGGATGACGCGCTACGCTGTACCTATATGTGTAAGCGTATGTGGAACCGTTGTGTTATATAGCGGTCTTTTCAGAATGACTTGACCCTTGTGTACCTAGTGTACAATTGTGTCACATATGGTGACAGCTACGGAATTTATGAAGGACATTACTGTGGACGTCGTTGGACAATTCACGTCTCATCAGCGCCACCTGAAGCATTTCATTTGACATTTGTCGTGATAATCAGAACTATTGGGCGCGTCCAGAAGAGGCATCATGATAAGCTCTACTATCATCTTCGGCGCCCAACACAGTAGACTAGCGATAGTCCAACAATTCAACAAGACATCTGAGCACGCCTAGGTTCTTCCTCTCAGTGAAGCCTCTCTCCAAGGATCTGGTATTGAGCAAGAAAAGTTCTGCTACCTTGCTATATCCATATCTTTGCCCCGGAGAAGCCATCGTTGGTGATCATCATCAGTACGACAACGACCGTCTTCGCTCGGCGGACGCCTTCCTCCTCACCTGCTGCCGCCGCCTCTCGACAGCTCGTCTTGGCCCGGTCGCAACGGGCAATCCATCCTCCACCCGCAGCGGCTTCTGCATCCTCAAGATACACATTGCGGCACCGCCCCAGCCGAGCTGCTTCTTGCGCCAGGCGTGTGGCCGTTCACCGTTTGTGGGGCGCGTGATATACATGTTTGGGTCCAAGTCCTCGTCATACTCGATGTCATCGTCGGCGGCGGCGGCCGAATCAACAGATGACGGATGCTGGTCAGAGGGGGGGATGGAGGGTGGGCGGATGTCCACGTCTTCTTCGTGCGGCCGTTGTTGTTGATGTTGGGAGGTGCGTGGTTCCAGCGTGATGGGCTGGGAGGGCGCTACCGCGTCGCTGAGGTCGATGACTACGTCTTCGCCGCCAGCGTAGGATATCGCTAGAGGTCGTAAGTTCTGACGCTGGCGATGCCTCTCGTCCCGTTCGTCTACCGCTAATCGTCCCCACTTCTCGTGCTCCGGGTAGCCCGCCAGCTCGTGCGTCTCCGTCTCCGTCGTCTTCTTCTTCTTCCCCTTCTTCTTCCCTTCTCCTCCTCCTGGATTTCCATCTTCCACCGCATGGTCTACCCAAGAAGGCCCAGAACCCAGGCTCCCAATCTCCTGCCACACCTCCACGCTCCGCAACTTATCCGCGTAGATGATTGCCAAACTTGTCAGCGTCAGCGGAACTGCTGCCGCCCAAAAGACCCAGAAGAGGGAATGGCCCGGCTCGAAGTCCTCGTTCATGGAGAGTACACTGGAGACGATGGAGATGGGCAGGAGGATGCCGCCGAGGTAGGTCACGCGGTCCAAAGCACGCTGGTTCTCGTCACCGCCACTGCCGCCGCCGACGCCGCGGTCGCCTCTTGTGGCCGGGGGACGAGACGTTCTGGGTCGATGTCGTGGGGCGGGGAGATTTGTAAAGTTGTCTGCGCGAAAGATGGGGCCGCCGTCGTCTCTGCGGACTGGTGGGAGACTGAGGGCTGCTGGAGCTTGTTGTGGGATGGTGGAGAGGAGGGCGGTGCGGTCACGAAGGCGCTGGAGGAGGGAGGACCAATCTGGAGGTGAGTAGTCTGTAGGTCCATCATGGCGCCGCCGGGTAGGTGCCAGGCTGTTGGCCATTTCTACATTCTGCTCCAAGGCTTGGAGGGCTCGCCACTCAAGGGACGACCCGTCTGCAGTCAAGGGTGTTTGCTGCGGCGTGAGAACCTCGAAGAATTCGAGCCATTTCTCATAGGCTTCTTCTTCCAGGATGTCCACCAGGGTGCTCCCCGTCGCATCTGCGGATAACGAGATTCTCTCCTGTAACGCATCCTCCAAACTCGGGATCTCCTCGTCCTCTTCTTCCTTCTCCTTGGTGGCAGGGGACGTATCCCGCTCTTTGATCTCATCAACCCGCCTCTCCAGCACCGCCATAGCACTCATCCTCTTTTTCCTCCTAGCCTTCTTGAAAGATCCCTCCGGGGCCTCCCAGACCGGCTGATCAAGAAACAGCACATCCACCCTCTCCCCAACCCAGACAGAAGCCCGAGACTCTACCGCAGCGAGGTCCTCACAATCCGACACGGCCCTCACAGCCGCCCGGCCGAGGCCATCCCCAATGGGCACTGCAAACCCCCCTTGCCTGGCCCACATTGCCCTCAGAAGCCCGCCGACCAGTTCGGGATAATTCCACTGCGCCGCTCCTGCCAGGTGACGACGACGATGACGACGACGGGGCGGATATCGCCGCCGTGCGCCGTGCGCTTCAATGAAGTCTGCGTCGATGCCCAACGGGGCAGCCGCGAGCAACATGTGTACGAGGGTTGGCGCGAGTCCGTGCAGTATGAGGATGGGTCTCCCACCTTGTGTGCTGCTGCTGCTGCTCCGGCTCACCCCGATAGCATTAGCCGTTACCGCATTAGCTCCAACCGGCCTCGTCGCACCCGCATCAGCATCATCATCACTGCCGGTGGTGGTGGTGGTAGTGGTGCACCGCTCCTCCAGGAACGTCTGTAGCGAGTCTGGCGTCGGCAGAGACTCACGCACGCACTGCTTCCCATCCCATGTCAGCACCGAGCATGACGGTGGAGGCGGTGGCGGTGTCGGAGAGCGCTCGCTTCTACGGGGGGTCGAGAGTGATCTCCTTCTGCTCGTGGGCCTGGGGATTTCTGCGGACGCGGGTTGCGAGGTTGTTGGTGAGATGTCGCGGACGGCCTGATGTGTGGTGGAGTTGTGGTCGCTCATCATCTCACCTTACCTACTTGCTGGCTTGGGCAAGGATTGGCCAGCCATGTGTGATGTGCAACGGGCGATAGCTTGGAGCTGCGTGTGCCATACGAATCGCTGAGGGAGTTTTGGTATATTGATCAGTAAAAAAAAAAAAGGGATGATCCGAACGAGGGTTCCAACATACACGTTGTAGATTAAAAATGTTCGGTTGCTGTGGCGCTGGCGCCGACAACCTTGCAGCTGAATGATCAATACCACCTAGATCTGCACGCGATGCGTTAGCCACGTGAACTACTGCAGCTCATCCTAATACTGTGTAATAAGGAGCACCCTTATTTATTATTTGACTCAGGTGATGTATGTCCAATCCGGGAAAAGCACGAGACCAAGGCTTTCAGCTGCAACCACACTGGTAGTAATCCAATAGAACACGCGATCCCTTCTGCTTCTTGTTACTGTATGGGCTGCATGTGTCAATCCATTTTGTAAGAGCGCACCAGGTCATCGGTGGTAGCGAAGGGGGAACAAAATAGAGCTTTCAGAAATTCACCGCTGTCTATCCGCCTCTCGTCGCTACTGCAAGCCGTCCCAGTCTGTAGTAACATACCCGGTGTAGTTGCCGCTTTTTCAAGTCCTTTAGTTATCTTCTGCAATACCGAATATTCGACTGCTCAGATATCGTCTTGCTTCTCGTTTAGGTGACCACCAACTGCCCTACTGTCGTACAACCCTCCCTCTCATTTGCCAGTAGTTCCGTCTCGGATTGTCAAGAGGTGAGGTCTCAATTCAGTGGTCTGGCTACACATTCGATGCAACCTAAGAGACCCATCTCATCCAGCCTTGCAATTCCTCCGTATCGAGACCTCTGCCGCATGCTGCAGCTATACAGGGCAACCATCCGCAAAAGATCGAGAGTGTGAGAAATCGAAATCAAGGAATCGAAGACGAAAACATCAAGTGCTGATACCATTTTGCCCTTTATCTGTGATCCGAACGCCATGACCAAAAGACGCCATTCAGCTCCGACATACTAAGTCCTTCTCTTTCCCTTGCGTGTGCTCCCTTCGTCTCGACATCCATGCCTCTCCGACATGCCTCTCCGGCATGACAACGTTCCCCGCTCATTGCCTAAACGAATGTAGCAAGTACAATGTACTTTTGCCGTACGAGTCGTGGCAGTGCCCGACCAGCCTTCATCCGCCGCTGTACACGGGTTGGGACAGTGCTCCGTGATACTTTGTAAAAGAGAATTTTGTTGGATGAGACTGGATACGGCTGATACCGCACGCCCCACAATAAGTGGAGCCGCTTGCGGCCTCGCACGTCGTCATCAAATCGTCTGTTCTTTCTTTGAAGCTCTAAATCTCAATGAGGTGATGAATCGTACCCAGCATCCGAATTGTGGTCATCACCCTCATGGTGCAGCGTGACACTGTTGAACTCCTCGAACGGATCAGCGACCTCGCCACCGGGCGTGGCCAGGCCACTATCCAAAGGCACGCCCTTCATGGGTCTTGAGTTTCCAATGTCCATGCTCTCGCTCTCCTTCACGTTGCGGAAGTTGATAGTATCAACACCGCGGCCTTGGTTGGGGACGATAGGCGGCTTCATGTGACGAATCAACGCCCATTGCGTGGTTCGGAAGAAGGGATGGACCTTGATATCGGATGCTCCAGCGCGGGCACCCAGTCGGCGATTCTCATCCTTGATCAGCAGTTTGCGAATCAGAGATTTGCAAAGACTGTAATAGCATTAGCATTCATGACCCGGATCGTCTGAGATCACTGGTACTCACTTTGATATTTGGGGCGCGCCAGCGTGGTCGGGAAAGGGGATGTCCTCCCTAAGGATATTTGCAAACGTCGCGTTGCGGTTCTTTCCCTTGAACGGAGTGGTCCCGTACAGCATCTCGTAGATCAGAATGCCAAGCGTCCACCAATCGACGGCACTAGTGTGCCCGCTCCCCTTGATCACCTCCGGCGCAATGTACTCCTCGGTACCCACAAATGAGTTGGTCCGGAAGTTGGCAATGCAGGACTTGGTATCGATCGTGGGCAGGGACGTCGTACTGGCTCCATTCTTGCCTACAATCATCGTCGGTTTGCCGCCGGGGTCGGACTGTTTGGACAGGTCGAAATCTGAAAGCATAATGTGGCCGGACTGGTGGAGAAGAATGTTCTCGGGCTTCAGATCCCGGTAAATGAAGCCCATCAAATGGAGATACTCGAGGGCAGCTGTGACCTCTGCGGCGTAGAAGCGAGCATCATCCTCGGGTATGCACTTGCCAGGGCGCGTCTGTAGAGCCCTGAAAAACTCACCACCACTGCAATATTCCATGCAGAGATAGAGGTAGTCCTCAGACTGAAACGAGTGGTAAAGAGTAACGATGAAGGGGTGGTTGCTGGTGGCGAGAATCTCCTGCTCCGCCAGAGCCCTCTTAATCTTGTTACGCTTGATCATCTCCTTTTTGCTCAACACTGTAGCGAATTAATTTGTCAGCAAATGCCATATCGTGAGATCCCATGCACAGTGGGCAAGAGAGAAGTACGAACCCTTCATGGCGTATAATCTGCTGCTCTTCTTTTCCTTGACGAGGTAGACCTTGCCGACATCTCCCTTTCCAATCAACTTGATCTTGTCGAAGCTGGACGGACCCACCTCGACATTCCTGACCTTGATGGAATTGCTACTGTACGTCCTCCTAAAAGCCAGCGGTGTCCTCCCGGGCGCAGGCAGGGGGCTCAAGCCATCGCTGTCAGGCACGCTCAGAGACAAGCCGTGCTCATCATGACCCTTGGTCTCGACCAGGCCCAGCGTACTCGCATTCTTGTTCACCATGATGGGCTCCTTTCCCAGTTCAGCGGTGGCAGGACGCTCTCCACCGGCGCCATTTGAAAACAAGCCCTGGGCATTGGGGGCGCTGGCAACCCTCCTAAGCTTCCGGGCCAACTCCTCCTTTGTAGCAGCGGTAGGCTGTTCGGCTGGACTGCCGGCACCATTGGGGCCGTCAATGCGCAGCTCGGGGGTATCGGGCGGCGAAGGAGGGACGGAGCCTTCGTTGTGGTGACGCAGAGCGGGAGGACCCTGGTGAGCGAAGTATGGATTCGCGTGGGCGGTCGGGCTGAGGGCCTCGTCGAGGGGGTGGCCTTCGGAAGTGGTGGTGGTACTGCGGAGACGGCCGACGGTGGTGAAGAACTTGGATTGGCGGAACTTTGCGGAGGCGGAGGTGTTGTTGGTATTTGTATGAGTAAAGGAGCCGTTGCTGCCGTGGGAGTCGTCGGGGGAGGATGATGACAGGCCCTTTTCACCGTTGAAGCTGGAGATGCGGAAGAAGTTCTTCAGCTTCTGGGGGAAATGGCTGTTGCCATTGGAGGCCTTGGTGGAGGAGGGCATTGTGGAGAGACTGTGGTCGCTGTGGTGGGCTGTTGGATCATGAGAGGTATGCGGACGAGCACGACGTGGCCATCGTGAGGTGTGGAGGTTGTTGGGAGTGGAGAGCATTTGCCTGTCCTGACGGCGTTGATGGTGACAATGGAGGGCAGGAACGGGTTGAGGTGGTTGATGCGCAGTTAGTGCGAGTGGTAGTGTGTGTATTAGCCGCGAAGCCCCCCGGGCGGAATGGTGAAATGAGATTTAGGGGAAGGCAGTGCCAATGGCAGTTGCAATTGCAGTTGGCAGGGTCCTTGGTCCTTGTCCGTCCAGGCCAAGGTGGGTAGTAGCGTAGCCGTACGGAGTACCAAGTACACGCCTCGCCTCGCCTGCTCGCCTGACACGGGAACGTGGATGGAACGGGGAACAATCGCAAATCGGCACCGCTGGGAATTGGCCCGGTCCAGAAGCCAGAAGCATGCAAGACAACAGAGCAGCCAGCCAGCCAGTCAGTCAGTGGCAGTGGGGTCCCGGTAAATTCGCGGCCAGGTGTGATCTGTAGCCAGGGATGGACAGTGTCCGTGGCTGAGGCCGATGCCGATGCCGATTATTAATAATAAGACCGTGTTTCGAAGAACGGGGAGTCTACCATCAACCAACCAGTTCGTGTGAAGTGGGAAGAGATGAATAAATTTAAACTTCCACTTGACGGACGCAGGGTGAAGTCTCGGAACCATATACAGAAGCCACACACAAGAAAAGAGGGGTAGTAGGTACAGTCCAAGCGGACAAGTAAGACGCAGCGTAGAAGTCGAAGGAGCGGAGGTCCTTCCTGGACTTTCAAGGAAGGGGCCCTGCCCGGTCAACTGTCATGTCATGTCATGTTCACTTCAGTACCACCTCGAGCCGAGCTAGAAACCAGCGAACCAGCGTGTTGGGACCGTTTCTCCTCTGTTACTACCATACAAATTGCCCTCCCATGGGAGATGCTACGGACGGGCTTACAAATCCATCGTTTCTTTGGGAGGAATTGATCTGCCCTCTACCTACCTAGGTAGCCCTCTAGGCTCTCGCTACTGAACCTTGACGAAGCAGCCCATCTCCCAAACGAGGCGCAGGTTTCTCTGAAGAGACTATCATGCAATTTCACATTCCACACTGATCAACAACCGCTTTTCGTCGTTCTCTCTCGCTTCTTCAATACCATCATTTCCCATTGCTGAAACAGTCAGCCTCTCCCTCTGTCGGCTGTGTCCCAGCAAAAGGCAAACGCGAGGCCTTTCTCCACGTGGATGACGTATAGCCCATACGAGTATTTTTAGGAGATCCCCATTCTCCAGTCTTTTTTTCCCTACACGACTACAAACCCACTCAATCTTGCCTGGTCCTTGCACTGTCCTTGTGCCGTCCTTGCGCTGTCTTTGCGCCCGCCCACTTACATGACTTATCGCCAACAACACGCTGAGCCTCAGGAGACGCATCATGAACGAAGAACTCTGAAAACTTACCGAGGTACATCTAAACCATCTTTGCCAAGCCGGCCATTTTTTCCTTCGTATCGTGGGCAGTAGTATAGACCTCTCATTAGCGTATGCTTCTATTGTGGGCTCTGCTCTCGTACTCAAATTTTGCATTGGCCAATCGGTGATCGGTGCACTTGGTACACAATCTGCTGCAAAGTCATGACATGTCAGCCCTATGCACAATCATGCAGCAGCCTCATATAGAGCCAAGCCAAGGGAAGTCCTTGTCATTGTTGGGACTGTATGGATGATTATCCGCATCCGCCTACGCTACATACTATGTAGTATACTAATCATGCAGAATGCTGGCTTTTTGCCGCATGATAGTCTGTGACTTATCTTCACGCCCGAGGAGACGTGCCACCCTCTTCCTTCTCATCCTCGTCCTCCTCCTCAAACGGTGCATTTTGGTCCCTTTGTAACAGGATCTGCTTTAACCGATTTCTGTTCTCCCTCCACGTCAAGAAGTCCTCCACCTCTTGACCTCTGACCCAAGGCGTGACCTGCTCTCCGTCAGGGCCCAGTAGATACGTCGGGACTTCCTCGTCCTCCTTCGAAGTCAGCTCGCTGTATATGAGCTTCTCGTTCCGTACCCCATCGCCCACGTGCCACACAAAGGGCACTAAATGTCGCTCCTCCATATGCTCGTGAAAATCCTCGGGTGTAAACACTTGCTGCTGCCCCTGCTCCTGCCAACCACATACCCCCCATCGACAGACTAATCTGTCCTTTTCCAACCCATGCAGCTTCCGCACATGCCTTCTTAGCGTCTCCATATTCTGTAGCTCTGCTTTGCATCCCTTCCACTCACATAGGAAGGGCACATACTGGGGCGGATCGAGTCTCTCCCATATTTCCCTCGGCGTAGGTGACGGCGCACGCGGCGGCCTTCCTCTCCGCTTCTGCCCCGTGCTCTTGGGAGCCACGGACGAAGGCGGCGGTGGCGGAGCGATGCGGTTTCCGTCCTTGTCAAGATAACGAAATGCCGACGCCGTAGGTAGGCCTGTCTTGGTTGAGGGCATGCCCGGCCGCCAGCCCTTGGGTCGGCCGCGGGAGCGCTTGCCGGTGACCTGCGCCGGCGTGGCGGGATTGTCCGATTGGATACTCGACGAGGCTGCAATTGTATGTGTAGCCTTGCGTTTCCTAGAGGAGACATTGCCCGCCGCGACGAGTCCATCTTCTTCTCCATCGTCTTTGAGGTCCACACCGGTCCATAGTGTCTCTCCGGGAAGGGCCTTTTGCGGGGAGACGTTCAGTACAACTTCGAGACGCGCGCGCCCGGGTGTTGTCGACCCTGCGCCTTGCGGTGTTGGGTGGAGAGGGCGCTTGGCGGGGGCATGGCTTTGTTCGGGCCGAGGACTGGGAGACCCGCCGTACTCTGGCAAGTCGGAGGTGACTGCTACCAAGGGCGGCTCTTCAGACTTGACGTCGGATGTGATCTGAGGGAGAGCTAATACTGCTGAGGCTCGTTGTTGGTGTGTTCCTACAGGAGAGGAAGCGGCGCCAACGCGGGAGCCATGATCCTGGGATGGAGACTTGTGCGCGAAGTTGCTGAACATGTTCCCATAGTTCGTGAATCACAATCGTACCTTGCTCGAGTACTAAGGTACATAATTTTATGCGGAGAGTTGCGGATCCAAGTACTTTACTTCGCGCCTCGTCTCCCATTCAGGCCTTTTGGCTGACTCGGCGTCCAATATTATTTCACGAAAAGACCGACTCTCATCTCCCAAACTTCGACTTATTGACCGATCTGATGAGACGAAAAATGTTTGGAGGCAGGCTTTCGTTCGTATAATGAGTCTTAGAATTAGAATTGTTCAATCTGGTACGGAATGTGACGTGTATTGAGAGATCAACGAGGAAACGGACGTAGTGGTTATAAAGTTACGGATTGAGTGGCCAGGGGTGAGGATGCACTGATGCACGGGCCAATTTCGGTGGGGGCGAATTCCATTTGACCTCAGCCTTCCTTTCCAGCTTCGAAAATCAACAACTCGTCTCAGAGGATAACGAATCAGTCAAGACTATGAACAATTTCTGAGAATATTCGTATGGAGTAAAGCCCGTCGGAGCGATCGTATGCTGCCCAACAGTCACAAAAATGGACAAAATCTACACTCGCGGTGGTCCGAGTCTCCAAAGGTCCTTCTGATTCTATCGTACTATCAGTCCTTATTATGCTCACCGAAATCTAATAGGCCTTTTCTTTGCTTGTCTTATCAAATGATTATGGGGGCGGGGGCTCTTGAGACCCATGACTCCTCTCGGCTGCATAATCTGCCTGAAGGGCAGTAGAATCTCGATCTGAGGTGAATATGTCGGGCTAAACCTGCTGGAGTGGCTTCAAGGTTGCTTGTGGCTGGTGCATCTTTTTCAAAGTGGAAAGTTCAACAGAGATCATGCAAGTGGATGGCCTCTCGGGCGTGGACCATTAGGCGGGAACTGCAAAAGCGAGACATCCGTGACAGGTCAGATGGGGTGCCCGCGTCACAGAGGCAGTGGTTCTAGATGACCAATGGTTTTCATCAAGTCCCATATCAGTCAAGGTAGAACAAGTGTTGCATTCTAGGAAATTGGTTGGACAAGCCGCGAGATGCTGTGTTCTTAAGGATGCGCAAGGCGCAGGAAGGACAACTGACTCCTCCAACCCTTAGCTGTTGCATCCGCGCGGATAACCTTGATGACACGATGTCCGGTTTGTAGCTTCCTTTTGAACGCGGCGAGCTAAAGCAGGCTATGACAATCGGCCGGCCCTTTCCACATGTCAGAAAAGCTCCCAGACTTACCTACTTAGACAACGTGAACTCAAAAACAACAACAGTATACCTCGTTCTCTCCTCGCCCTTGAAAGCTTGGGACTCTTTTTGTCATCAACATCAGCACGAGATTTACAACCCCCTTTCACATTCTTTTTCTGACATCTAGATACCCATCAAGAAATCTCACCATGACTGTACTGAGTTCCCCGTCGACCAACAATCTCTTAGCTCTGGCCGCCGTGATGGCAGGTGCAGTGCTCCCCGCCGTGGAAACCCTTGAATCTTCGCCAACTACCAGAACAGCCACCGAGCAACAACTCCTCATCAAGGCGCCTGACGCAACCTGTGGCTATATAGATGGAAGAGAGGGTGAGTGTTGTTTGGCTCATTTGTTGCCTCCCGATGTTATTGTTCTCTCCGTGAAGAGGATGACAGACGCCTGACTATTTCCACGGTATACTAGACCAGCCATACACATGCGGGGACACAAAGCAAACCTGCGCCTTCTACTTCCCTACATCATCCTACTTGAAGCAACCGCTTACGGCTCCGACTGTATCACCAAGACCGTGTGCAAACGCGGTGTCTGGTACGACCGGCACTGTCATAGTCGACCCTCCTAGGATTCGGAAAGGCATACTTCAAAGCAGGTCCGAGCCTGGACCGGCCATAACTCCAGTGCCCAGTGCCCATACAGGCCCTTATGGTGCTATAGCCTGCTGTAACAGTGATGTGCCTGTGTGCACACTTCAACCCACGGCATGTGTCGACAACTACCTCCACCCAGCCAGTATCCTATGCACAGGTAACTGTCCCGGCGATGATATGACTCTCAAGTGCACTGCAGACATGAACTCGCAATGCAGATTGGCCCATGTGGCGACGCCTATTGCGTATTTCGAAAAGCCTATTTACGAAGGTGTCCAACTGCACCGTAGTAAGGAGTCGGATCAGGAACACTTGGCCACCTTGGACCAGGTCGTCAGTGGCTGGTTCTGCGCCCAACTCGAGACCAACACTGATATAGTGTCCGAATACAACGAGGTCTCTACTTTGGGACAAAGTGAAGCAACCTCCACGGAGAGCATCGCTACCGAGACATCGTCGTCTAGTGAGACGGATACAACCGAGACCCAGTCTGCCCCGTATTGGAATGATCCTAGCTCTCCCGTTGATCCTCCACCTGTCGACGCCGGACAAGAACAGATCGGTTTTCCCGGCAATGAGGATTGCTACTGGGTCGACGAGTACGGAAATTGTTGCGATCCATCAGAAGGGGGTTACTATAGGCCCAAGCGACAACTAAAAGGGCGAAGGTCACAGTTCGAAGGAGTTGAGATGGATGAAGCATTAACGAGTGCTGTGTCTAAGCCTCACATCGTCACTTACATGCATTCCACAACCATTCCAAGGCTAATGACAACCTTTACTCCTGTGCAGCCGCCGGTAAAGCCCATCGTTGAGGCCATATATATCGTCTTGAACACGTACGAGAACGAGACGGACCCTGTCCCCCTTCGAGAAGCGACAATGTCCCACACGATATTGTTATACACAGATAAACATGACCAAACCTCGGAAATGGCCAAGCCCACCCGATCTCATCCTAGTCGGCCGCGACCGCGACCGACAGCTAGCAACAAGGGCGATCCAAGAGCTGGAATGAAAGCTGGCATCGCCATCGGTGCCATCATACTCATTGCCCTTGTTCTCTTCGTCGTCCTTCGTTGCCGCTCACTGCGCAAGGCAAAGCGAGCCAACTTAGTACGTGATGCGCAACCAGGCCCGACAAGAGGCTGGAGTACCTAGAGGGATATCTTCAGACGGTCTCTTCCGAGCTCATGGAGTAAGAGCACAACGCGCTTGACGGGTGACACGGAGTCAGGTGGGCTGAACAGGGCTGATGCAAGTGGTAGCAAGTCTCAGGGTAGTTGCGGTTATGCTTGGAAACGGTATGCGGGACTTGAGCCGATATTTGAGTCTCCAAGCCCAAGAGGCACAAACCCAGGGCCCGCTTCTGTTCATTCTAGGCCTCCCAGGTCAGCCTCTGGACCTAGAACAAGTTCTTTCATGGAGACAGACCATACTCCTATCTCGTTCTTTCGTATACCCTTCAACTGGCTGGGAGCCTTGAGGAATATTTTGCCAGAGAAGGAAACGCCAACGCCAAGCCCGCTGCCAGGTCTCGAAGGGAGCCAAGCCTATGAGAGCATTTGGGGAAGCAGGGCCAAGGATGGTGATGAAGACGAACACGAAGGTGAAGCCAGCAAACCCGGTAGTGACCAACGCGGTTTCTGGAAGCCTTTGCTGAACCGGTACGAGGAGATATTACGCTCATTCGTGAGCAGAAAGCGCCCCGGTTGTGCCGAGAAGAACCAAGCTGAGTTGCAGAAGCGCAATATGCTACCAGCTGAGCCACAAGAGGGAAGTCATATCCTAGATGAAGGCCATGCCAGGACAACCAACGGCAGTGGCAATGGGGAAGCACATGTCAGTCTGTCAGTTGCTGGGTTGATGGCAAGGTCCAATGAACATGTTTCCATGTCAGAATCTTGTAATCCGCTCAAGAGAAAATGGCAGCATTCTGATAGCACTTCCTCTGGATGCACTTCTTCTCGACACAATTCTTCTCGACGCACCTCAGAACTCCACCGTGGTCTTACCAATTCAGCAACGTCTGTCGTAGCTCAACCCGATTACACTGAAGCGTCCTCATCGCCAATCACTGAGCACAGTGGTTCTGGCGAATTGGAGTCGGAAGCAAGTCAAGAACGATATGAGATGACGATTAATTCGATTCGGAGGAGATGGAAAGAACTGCAAAATAGGTGCCCTGCTTCCTCTTCCTGTCCTCAGGGAAAGAAATCTGTGCCCGTGGTCTCCGAGGCTCCCCGCCGACCGAGAAGGTCTTTCGAAGGACAAGCACAGTATGAATCGAGGTCAGATCATGAGGTTCCGGTCATCGACCACCCACCGCTCGTCCCTTGGTGGGAGAAGTTGGAAATGAAGGACGATTCAGATGTCAAACAGACTGTGACTCGCACAGGCAATGCTCCGCTGACGAATGGTGCGAATCCCGGCTCTCGACCACGGACGATATAGCCTCCTCTTGGCCACAACAAGAATCGCGAAGAAAGCGAGACAACTCCTGTTCACTTCGGCAGTCACAGAGTATCCAAATGCTCAGACAATTGCGATGGGAGAACGTAATGTTATGCACCTGGGTGGCGATGTTGGATAATATGCGTGCAAGGGGTGGTAGGCTTGGTTATATTCCTGTTCGAGCGGTGTAAGGGCTGTCAGATGACCTGAAGCGGAATTATTTGTCCTCTTTCTGTTTTGAAAACACTGTATCCTAAAAGCGTCTTGATGATGCAGAATCATCACAAATAGCGAAAGTAGTTATCTTGGTCTTAGTACTCAGCAAAGTCTTTCCCCCAAGTTTCTACCTACTCAGCCCAGCTTTCAACATTGCAATCAAGGGAGTGATGGTCTCGCACTTTATCTCATCAGTTGAAATACATGTAGATTTCCAGTATGCTGTAAGACCCAAGCTGAAGAAGCTTGGGGAGCCCAGGAGACCGGACCAAACCCAGGGGAAAACAGGTCCAGAAACATCTGATAATTGTCCTTGCGCCTGCAACGAAGCACCTAAATCACTAGCAGCTAGCGGAGTAAGTGCTCCACGAAAATTGTAAATCTAAGAAACTCCTCTCCATGTAGCCTGTTGTCCTGTGTTGCCTTGTGTTATACGCTTGATTATCCAATAAGTTTAAACCGACATCTGGCTCAACGACCTTCTCTCAACCAGCAACCAAGTTCGACGCCTAGAGAAGACAGAGCGGGCGTTCTAGGATAGGAACTTTCTCAGTATTCAATCAGCCTGAGCTTCTTGCCAACATCTCTTCGCCTGGCCTGCACAGCCGCCCGCTCCGAAGCCTTCATCTCGCCGCTGTCCGGGCCCTCCCCGCGCGCTTTGAGAGCTTGGAGGAGCATTCCAGCGTCGAAAAAGCCATCTGTAGTCTCGTGTCAGCACTTACCAATATACTCCTTATAAAGAACCTTTGAGAGCAGAACGACTTACATCCTCCCAACTCGTCATCTTCACTGAGCGTAACACTCTCATCCGTCGGACTCTGCGTCCCCGCCCCAGCGGCAGCAGCAGCCACATTCCCAAACCTCTCCCTTCTCACCGCGTCGCCCACCCCCGTCGGCGGTGGCGGCATCGCTGGGACCGTGATCAATCGCCCTCTCGGCTTCACCTTGCTCGCTGCCGTCATCTTGCGCCCACCACCACCACCACTCTCCCTCGCGCGATCAATCTCCCGTGCGCGCGTCTGCCGCGGCGCGCTCGTGCTGCGGCTGGTGATGCGCAGCACGCGCCGAATCTCCAGCAGGTAGCTCTCGAGCGTGTCGACAAAGCGCTTTGTCTGCCGGTGCTTGGAGCTCGCGCAGATGGCGATGCCTTCGTCTTTGATGATGTAGCCGACGCCGAAACCGTCGCCCGACACGGGGCCGAAGCCAAATTGTCGCAGCGAGGGATTGCCACAGTTGGAGGTCGAAATGATGGTGTTGTTGAGCTTGTCCCAGCCGCTGTCTGCAAAGATCAAGGGGAGCGTGGCGGTGGTGCGGGAGTTTGTGCTGTCCCCGCGCGCGCGGGTCACCATGTTGTGCTGTCCGTGGTCGTTGCTGCTGCTGTCAAGGGACTGCACCGAGTCCCTCGTCGGGCTACCGACAGCAGCATCCTCTCCATTGGATGTGTATCCGCTGCTGCTAGCGCTGTCCGTGCTGCCGCCCCGGGACTCGTTGTCCACCAACCGCTGCCACAGACAAAACAGCGCATAGAGATGGCGGTCGCAACCCTCTCCTTTGGCGCACACCTTGGTGTTGTTGACGTGCGTCTGGCAGGCACGCTTGAGGGCCTCCACTTTCTGCTCGGCGGGGTTGTCGGCCCAGAACGTCTGCACAAAGTGGACGCTCTCCTCGCTGACGGTGCGCACGGCCTCGGTGCGCCCGTGCAGGTACATCTTGGTCATGGCAGGCTCATACGTGCATTCGACGCGCCCGTAAAGCCCATAGTAGGCAGCCTGGAAGGCCATCTGCACAAAGGCGTCGGGCGAGAAGCCCATGGAGGTAATGAAGTTCTTGCCATATGCATGAAAGTCGAGGCACTGGAATTCGTTCTGCTCAATGAGGTCGGCGAGGCGCGTCTCGGCGAAGCGCACGGCAATCTTGAGCTCGGGCGTCATGTCCCACTCAAGCTTGTGCGGCGTGGTGCTGACGTCGCCAAACGAGTCCGGGTCGCGCTTCGAGGGGTCCGGCGAGGTGGACGCCCACAGCGTGGGCGCCTGGCCGTTGATGGTGCGCGCGAAGCGCAGAATCGTGTCTGTATAGACGTCCGAGGCGAAGCGTAGCACCGTGTGGCCGTCGACGCCCGTATGCTCAAAGTTGATGCCCGCGGAGCCGTTGTTGCAGACGACGATCTGGAGCTTGTCGTACCAGCGGTTCGTGCACGTGCCGATCTGAACGCCCTTTTCGATCTCGCTGGTGCCGCAGAGCATGTTCTGACAAAGAGCGGACACGGTGGTGGGCTCGGTGTAGTCGAGGCAGACGATGAAGAGCGCCGCGTCGACGATGCCGAGGCAGTCGGCGTTGTTGGAGCCTTCGTCGCGGGTGAGCACGTCGCGGAGGCCGGACCAGACTTTTCGGTTCTCGGTGCTGAGGACGCCGAGGGCGCCCTTGGCGGCTTCTTGGATGGGGGTTTGTGAGGCGTCATCGATGATGGTCTGGAGGTTAATGGAGATGTCCTTCTCTGTCATGATGAGGTCTGAATTGTCGTCGAGGACATCGAACCAGTAGAACTGTCCATGGCACATGACCACGATGTGCTTCGAATCGGGGTCCTGCTCGATTTGACAGCCTGCCTCAGTCGGTACCCTTGCTGTACCAAAGAGCCTGGAGTACTGGTACATATCCAGGGGCGTGCCCTTGATCTTATCTGGTGGCAGCTCCTCCTTGCGGACAGCACGCACAAACTCCAAGGCAGACACCACGAGCGAGGCCGCTCTGGTGACCTGGTTGTTCCGTGCTGGAGTCGGATCATCTTCCAGTAGAAAGAAAGGGTTAAGGTTAAGTACGACGGGGTTGTCATAATTCAAATACGAATCATACCCTGTGGATGTCAGTGGCTAGGCTGTGGGTTTTCAAGAAGACGAAGGGAGGCTCACAAAATTGCTCGATATAACTCGTCCTTCCTTCCGCATACTTCTTCAACTTCTCTTGCAGTTCGGGCCCATCTTTCATCAAGAAATCCTGGACGGCTTGCTTTGTATCCGAATGCTCCCGTGCGGATTGGAGAGGCTTCAAAGCCTGCAGGTACTTGTTACAAGAGCTCGCCAGATCCGGGATGGGCAGCTTCGCCAGTTTCTCCTGGTGGGCAAAGGTCACACCTGGGTAGGACTTATCCTCGGTGAGACCCATCTTCTGTTTAGCCGATGCCAGTCTCGCGTCCGGGATAGCGCTCAGTAAATCTGGGTTGGTGGGGACTGAGCGTGGGATTTGGCGAGATGGTGCTTTAGTTCTGCCAGGGTCGGAGAGTGTCTCTCCGAGAGACTTGGGCACCGTGAAAATGCGCACTTGGGTAGTCATTTTTGTGTCAGCAGCCCACACAGGCCTTTGTTCAGGCGTAGAGAGGAGAGACGGAGGTGTTGACGTTCAAGCCTCTCAGGGCTGTGCGGTAGAAGTAGTGGCAGTCGTGTAGGTAGTAAGCTGGCATTCCCACTTGAGAGGCACCAAGGCTGTTTGACGATAGGTAGGAGGTCCCACGCAAAAGATGGTCAAAGACTCCTGGAGAAAAGGGCAGTGTTGGTTTTTTGGAAAGGGAAAAAGGGTACATATATGTGCTGCTCACACGATGTCCCGAGAAAATGACGGAAGCACAGGAAAGGCCCCAAAGCTGCTTGATACGAATGCTGTGATTTAGGGCACCAGGTTGATGTGAGAAGCCCCACGTAGGAAGCGCGAGGCCGAAACTCTCAGCCTGGAAAAGTTGACATGTGGCATAGATAAAGTGGTACTTTGCAACATGAAGCAGATCAGGCACTAGCCAAAGTACCGTGGCCTTGTGCGGGAAACGACGAACATGAAATTGCTCCGTAGGACCGAGTGAAGGTTGATAGGTACGGTACGCAGTGGGATCTGCCGAGAGGCCAGGGACAAGGGGTAAAACAGTACGGAACGCAGCAAGGAAACTGGTATACATACCTGCAAAGGCTCGGTAGCAGTATGCTGGGCACCGAAGCGACAAGGCCGAGACGTGTACGCGATAGGCAATGCTACAACGGGATGTGCGTGAACAGTGAGTGTGCTCTTGCAATTTGTGGCGAGCGGACCTTGTTTGCCCAATGTGACACTGTCCTGGGAGAGGATATGAGTGAAGGCGTAAGTAAGGCTAAGAGGGTAGGTAGCACGGGTATGTTAGCCATCAGCACTTACTGTACGTACGTACGAGTCACTAGTCAGGCTGGGCGCGAACGAGACAGGGAAGATTGGACAGAGGAACTAATGGATTTCACCTAGTCAACGTTGGCTGCTTTCGGTGGGCGCACCTAAACTCTCTGCCTTCAGTTCTCGGAGGTGTTGATACACGTGCACTTGCAAATGGCTGCGTGACAGGAAGAGGATAGGACCGTCAGTACCTAGGACATGCAGTTCCTCGTACAGGGCATCTTGCAAAGTGAACGTTTCTGTCCGTTGGTTGTCGAGATACACTGGTTTCCCCAAAGCAGTCATCCGAATTTCGCCCGTGACGCAGTTTAGATAGTGTGACCGTCCTGCATTATCAGCTGTCACAGGGCAAAGGCACCAATTGCGCTAGGCCGCGACGAGCCTGGCAACCGAATCCCCCCATGGGGCATTGTGCTTGGGTGACGCTGAGGTGCGAAAAAGTGGATCTTCGGACCAGGGGAACTTCACGAGGGCGTCGCTGATTGGACACCGGTACAAAGGCACCGTTACCGTATAGATCCCAGATCCGTGGAAGCCGTGGTACATAGTACTTGGCAGACTGCGGAGGTGGAGCCGCTCGTCCCCGTATTTGGTGCAACGTGCTCGATACAGCTTCTAGAACTCACTTAGAATGGACTTCAATCTAGGTGGGGCTGACGTTCTATGTACTGTGAGGTGATTCAATGAATGAGGCTGATCGTGATAAGTGCTGTCTCTCTGTACATGGGAGACGAAGAGACTTGAAGTGTACATATGCTGGGTGTATTGGAATTAATTATATGACTACACCACTTCACACGATACCACACAATATTGAGCCTCAATGGCAGCTTGACGGCATATTACATAGTATTTATATATGCGCATTGGCAACGATAGATTTAAACAATTCAACCACATCAGTTGCGCGGACTCACTGGCCAAGACTTGGACATCGAAGCATGCGCAGGTTTACAGCGTCAGCCGTAGTGCGAGGCCGCAGAGGAAACCCCGGCCGAACGGAAAAGTTGTACTGGGACGCCCGAGAATCCAATCCCGGCCTCGGGAGGGCTTGTCTGATATCATCTGAGGGTAAGCCCAAACCGGCAACGAAATGGATTCATTTAAGTCATATGAGACAGATGCTTTGGATGAAAAAGGAGGTGTTCTCCTTGCTTTCTGTCGTAGGCCTCTGTTGCCGGTTTCCCACTTCAAGCGCCCTTAGAGGGGTCCGGGTGAATCAAGGCGGCTCGAAAGTAGAAGAAGAGAAGCCTTACCAACAAAAATTAAATCCTCTTCGTAGATCAGGCACTCCCCCTCCCCCATTCTTAACCATGAGGCTTTTTTCACAAGACTACTGATTAGATTGCAAACTGTACCAAGAGACCGTGTCGACGGCGCCCAGAGGTTTTCCCCAGTGCTCGTAGCCGAAGATTGACAAGGGACCCTTCGCGAGTCCCCCGCCAACTCCCGAAACCTTACCGGCAAGTGCATGGGTCCGCCCGCCGGGCTTGGGTCGGGCACCGGACACCAGCCGGATCGGCGGACGCCCGGCCTGCCTCGGATCACGAGAATGGAGCGAAGCAGTCGCCATTCCTTTGCATTTCGACAGTAGGTGCGATTTTCTAAGCAAGCACCTCGTGAAGGGTGGAGTCGAGTACTAATTAGATAGCAAGATTGTGGCTTGAATTATGTATGTACTCCAAGAAATGATGGAATTATAGTATTTACAGAGCTTGTCCACAAGTTGGTACAGATGAAACCTTTATGTACCTAGGTACTATAAACATATACAGTAGAAGCGTGTAGAAATGACCGTATCATCACGGCAAACCGAGTTTAACAACCACCATTCTTGCACAAAGCTTTCGAAGGCGTCAACCCGGGGAAGAAGCTCGTGGGAACCGGCGGGATCGCAATGCTCGTCGTGAGTCCCAAGCCAGCCGTCAACTCGCCGGGCATGGTCGTGTACGCAGAACTAGCCACAGAAGTGACGGTCGACGTGGTCGTGTATGCGGCATAGTTTGTCCCGGATTTAAGGCAGTAGCCGGACCCGTAGCCGTTCTCACACAAGTATTCCACAGAAGAGCCCGAGTCCGTCCACACATGGAACTCGGTAATCTCCAGTTCCTTGCAGGGGACATCAGCCTGGCAGATGACCCGGATGACGGGCCGCTGGGCGCCGTTGGAGGATGTGCCGTGCCACTCGCTGAACGTCAGGTTGGTGTACTCCACGCCGTCGCCCGCGGCCGTGGTCTGCGAAGACCAGGCCGAGTCCAAGTCGAGGGTGTAGGCGTTGGAGTGTCCCATGAAGTTCTTGAAGACAGAGTTCTCCAGGTAGCCGGAGCCGCCGTTGGACTTGATCATGAACATCTGGTTGCAATTCTGCGAGTAGACATTGTTGTATTCGATGTTCGAGATGGCCGTGTCCGCGCCAAGGGAGCCGATGGCGCAGCCGCCGCTCCAGTTGCAGTATACGGACTCGACGAGGATATTGGACGCGGGAGACTTGACGGTGACGCACTCGTCCTTGTCTACGGTGGGATGGGTCAGCGTCGGTCCCATCAATTTTTTTTCACTCACACAAGACAACCCAAATCGTTTGCAACTTACTGGTCACTTCGACATCGTGTACCCAGATGTTAGTTCCCCACACATCAATGCCGTCCAGGCCACCTTTGTTGGAACCACGAATGATCATGTTATACACCTCGCCATTCGAGCATGTATCCATGGTGAAGTGGAAAGCCGGCGAGTCCACCAAGGCAATATCATGAACACTGAAGTTCTCGACCTCGTAAAGACGCAGAATGCGAGGGCCGTAGGTGCCATCCTCGAGGAATTGGTACCCATAGCCTTGGACAGCACCAGCAGAATTGGCGCTGTAGAGCTCAAAGTCCGTAGTGTGCTCGATGAAGATCATGTTCCCACTCGCAGTTCCAGTGCGGTAGATGGTTCCCTCGAGGTTGATGGAGACCCCAGTGCCACCGGTGAGTGTAACCCAAGTGGATAGACCATAGCTACCACTGGGGATGTAGACTTGACCGCCGGACTTGCAGGCTGCCCATGCGGCGGTGATGGCCGCAGAGTTGTCGGTGGTAGCAGATGCGGTGCCGCCTTTCAGCAACCACAGTTAGCATTGAGGCGCTTGGGGAAGGAAAAAGGCTATGACAAAGAGGGAAAGAGGGGATTTTTTTCTTCATTACCATAGTCCATAATATTGCATATTTTCTTAGCCGCTTTTGCTGCCGTCGAGGTGGTAGGCCCAACGCTGCCTGACAGCTGCGCGGTGACCAAGGGGACAAGACCCAGAAACAGAGTAGAGAACAGCATCTTGACAAGGTGCGTGGCGATGAGAAGTTGCACTTACGGGAGAGACGGCACCTATCGAGATGCGATGTGATTCCCTCGCCGAAAGGTTGGGATGCTTATATTTACTCAGAATCGGTGGGCTCACCTCCATGCCCAAAGGACGGCGGCATCGGTACCGGTTTCACGAGCGGGCAATACTGCTACTACGCAGGCTACCCAATAGGGCAGACCATAGGGGAAGCGAACGGATAATTCTACAAGGTAATTAAACAATCATAATACGACCAATTCCAGTATAAGGGTATGTCTATTCCACCAATTAATGGGTGACGAGGCTGGCAGACTATGAAGCAAGGTTTATCTTTAATGAAAAGCAAGCCATGGTGATCCGCTTTCCAATCCCTTGCTTTTAAAATGCTGTCGACCAAATCGGTACGAAGGACGGAAGCTTGGGAGCCTCCGAGCAACATTAACCACGCATGGTCCGCTAGGATCTCTGATTCGAGAACAAGCTATGCGGGTCTTTGCAAAGGTACCTTATTGATGGGATCCACAGCCCGTGAGTCGCGTAGAGGCATTCTATGTCGCGATGAACCTAGACGAAACCCCGAGGAAGCAAGGACCGATTCGTCTCGGAGATAGCTCTTCACGAGACCTTGGTCATGGCCAGTCCGTTCCTGGATATTGAACAGGATGGGAACGCGGACTTTGTTATACCTGCACATGATGTATACTCTGGAGAGAGGCAAAAACAGGAAAGACAATGTATATCCAGTACAGTATAGATGAGGCCAAATCAGGCAGTTTGGATTGTGTATGACCTGTCAACCTGTCAGTCCGTCCAACTTGCCGCTCGGTACCAATCGCTTAGGATGTCAGAACAAGAATAAAAGTGACTATGGATATGCAGTTCATATAAGGTTGTGTGGTACTGATCAGGAGGACGACAGGATAGCCCAGCAAAGCACAATATAAGCTATTCAGCTGACTGGTGGGATTTTGGCATGCTTTTATCACAAGGATTGATGGTGATGCGAGCTAAGTGCTGGAATAAACGAAGAGCAGGGATATTTGTCGTATTATACCCGGTGCAGATCTTCGAGAACAAGACAAGCATTGTCTGAAACAGACGTAAACATTTTTTGAGATGATTAGCGTGCTCTGCTATAGTTGCGATTAGCAACAATAGTTCCTGCAAGATTTACCAACAGCGCAACCACAGCTTGGAACATTTTCTAGGTAGCAAGAACGAATACTGCCAGATAATGATCACGAGACGGTAATTACAGACCCTCCATCAGCGACGAGCCCGAATGACGTCGCACATGCAGCCGAGCAGCTCAAAGGAATTTAAATTAGGTACCCGAGGTAGATAAAGTACTCAAGAATGGAGAGATGGGCCTGGATTTGGCGGCAGAGATGTTCAAAATGAAGACCCGAAGTCGGATCTAGCATCATCATCATCACCATCATCAATGTCGCCGGGAAATAGGAGATCTGTCAAGGTCTTGGGTGTTCGCGCGTCCAAGTCTTGGAAAAACGATGGACTTCCTGATCAGGAGACCGTCCCGAGATCGACCCAGATAGGCAAGGCCCCTGTCGACGCCACACCTTGTCTGAACATCACCACGTCCCATATGTGTGTTGAGCCACCTTCATTTCATACTACCCCGAACCTTCAACACTCGAAAAATGACTTATCGGAGGCCCAGAGACAAGGAAGAAGAGCAAAAGGACTTTTGGCTTGAATTCCAAGTCTGCTCCGATGGCCTCTCTCCCCCACCAACCTCCTCATCTTCCACGTCACCAGCCACATTTCCTCTCTTCCCCGACCTCCCTCCAGAACTACGTCTCAAGATCTGGGACTATCTCCTGCAACCACGCATCATCATAGCCACCTGCTTCGACGCCTGCGACGCCCCGCGCAAGCGCGCCCAACTCGCCCTCCGCCCCCGCAAGCGCCACGTGCCCATCTTGCTGCATATATGCGCGGCAACGCGCCGGCTGGCGCTCGCGCACTACGAGCTGGCCTTTTCCTGGCGCATCCCTTCCATGCTTGCCACGCCGCGTGCGAGCCCGCCCAGGGTGTACTTCAATTTCAAGGTAGACACGCTTCTCCTGCTCGGCGAGCTCGAGCCGTACGATAGCAGCAACATCAATGCGCCGATGGTCTATTTCCTATCGCGGCCGGATGCGCGGCGTGTGGTCAATGTCGCGGTGGCGTTTGAGGAGTTGCGGCTGGGCGAGGTCGAGAGCGAGCAGATTTTTGGGACGCTTTTCCATGTGATTGATGGGTTTCCGGGCGCGGGGAGGTTGATGATTACGAGTACGGAAGAGGATTTGGTGAGGCAGAGGGAGGTGAGGGGTGGAATGCCGTTGGATTTTGGGTTGGGCAGGAAGGAGAACATTGTGCAGAAGATTTGGTGGGGATGGATCCATGGCATGAGTGTGGTCACGAGTCATCTCAAGGATAAACAGATATTGATGGTGAGAGAGGATAAATTGGCAGATTTCGTGGCGGAGTGTTAGGTGGCTTGTGTCGTGGTCTGCGCATATGGCTTCGCAAATGGCTTCGCATTGGGACGGCGTTCTTATTAACTCATGGCTCGGCGTTGGAGACGGAAGGGATTACTACTTGCATATAGACATGCGATCAAGAGGGGTGAAACGGAAAATGACGAGACTCTGCCGAGGTGCAGAGGCGACTCGGTTCTGGAAAGTCTATACTGGGTTCATCTTCAGTCTTCTATTGTACAATATGGGTACGAGTGGTGTAGGCGCTTCGCTCATGAGTATCACATAATCAGCCATTTTTTACCAGAGCCGCCCCCTGAACGCCGTCGCATATATCCAGACCTCTCTAAGCCACGAAAATTGTCACAATCTGGTTTTCGTCACCGGCGCCTTTGTTCAATGTCATCCTTCTGTATCTCGAAAGCAGGGCACCCCTCCCTGCCTCCTCTCATGCCACCCAGCAACCAGTCTGTCAGTCCCACGAACTTGGCACCCACCCCATTCTCCCACTCCCCATGAGACTGCACATGCTCGATGGTGTGGCTCAGCACCCTCCCCTCGCCATCAAATTCAAAGATGAACAGTCCCGTAAATCCAGTGTGGCTTGTCCCCTCCTCGCTAACCTGGAAGCGCTCGCGGAAAGGCAGCCGCCAGCCTATGCGCGAGCTGCCTGTGGTCCGCCAGCGCACAACTAGCTGCTCAGCGCCGGATCCTGTTCTCTTGCCCTGCTCTCTGACCATGCGCTCCGATAAGATCTCAAGCTTCACATCGCCGATAATAGGCAGGTGGTTCCATGCGATGGGCGACGTCCATAGCGCAGCGATATAGGCGACACGCCCGGACACGGTGGGTAGGTGCGGGTGGGTTGAGGGGAACAGGTGGAGGCTGATGTTGGGCGCGAGGATCTCTTGGGGGAGCGGCTGTTGGAGGAGCGTGGGAAGGCGTTCCTGGAGAATGCGTAGGGCTGGAGGCGATATGGTTAGCCAGCTCCTTTGTTTTTCCCCTTGCTTGAAGCTCAAGCAGGTAAAGCCAAAATCATTGTTGCTTAGTTTCATAAGGGAGTGCACAGCTCACTTTTGCCCAACTTTACTTTGCGCTCGTCTGGTGGCTTGTCAGGACCCTGGCCCAGCGGCACGCCACTGGCATACGGAAAGGTCGGATTGAACCAAACTTCCGGGAGATTTCGAGGATTCGCTTCTTGTAGAGTCGTGAGAGGCTTTGAGGTCTTTGAAAGCGGTGCTGGGGTTGGTTGCGCCGGGACAACGGGCTTCGCGATGCGGGCGAAAAAAGATCGCGACCGGCGGCCGGTCAACCGGCTCAAACCATTTCGGGAAGATGTTGAGGAGGTGGTTCGCAAGAGTCGGCGAGAAGCGGACATTGGATTGGAGGATCTACATGAATGATGGGAGAATGGTTTGTAGGTGTGTCGGCGTGTCGGCGAGAGACACTTAAAGGCAAGCTGTTTTACAATAAGGAAGATTTTCAGGTGATGGCAAGGTTGGTAGTGATGCAAGCTGTAAGTAAAACTCCAAAGACAACCATGCAATTCCGGCGCGGGCGTCATACTATGTTCAGCAAATGGATCTGCTGTGACAGGGGCCCCCTGAACTCCCCGCATCCCCGGACTGCCACGCGAGTGGGGGCAATGAAGGGAGTACTCCTTCTCACCTTGGAACTCACGCTGTGAATTTTTATATGATTTACTCCGACTATATTGAACACTCAACTACAACACTGTTTGTAATCTCGTGATGTTTTTGTAGATTATCAACTTTGCGACTGTGTCTGCTGTAAGACTCTGCGTCTAGGACAATCTGAAGAAATTCTTGATGCTGTAGGAAACATGTGTGATAAACCTCACCCTTTGTGCCCCAACAACTCAACAGGTCTATCGGCATTCCTATATTTGGCAAGGGAAGTCGAATCGACATGGATGTTGGATATTGTGTTACTAGTTGTGTGGGTAGTTTTGACTGATGAGCATGTCTTTGATAATTAAGGGCCGATTTGCAAATAGACTACATAGCACTCCAGATAGTGGTACCAAAGTCCAGGGCTGCCAGAAAGGTTGCATCTCAACTTAACGCCTACTACACTCTCTTTCAATCGGATCGAGCCAGAAGGTAAATTAGCACATGAATCAGAAGAGCCCCTCTGAATGGTGCTTTGGGTGAAATAAATCAGTGACTACCTATTTAGGCGTTGATGACTTGTGACAGTATACCTGATGATAGTCTCTCTTTTCTGGGTGGGGCCAAAAGATCAGGGCCCACACGTGAATTGATCACCATGTGCAGATGTCTAGGGCGGCTAGGTATCTAGGTAGTCAGCAGAGATGTGATGGAAATTATGTGCTCACTTGCGTTTCTATACTGAGTGTATTGAACCTAAGTGAGACACACGGACTCATCAGCTGCACTCCTTGATTCATGCTAAGTGCTTGTTGCTGCTTCTGCAATTAATGCAGACGGCAAGCGGCTCTGCAGCTGTGACTGTGACTGCAAGAGACCCTTACTATATACATTGCCATGAATGACTGTCCGCGGAGAGGCCCTGCCATGGTACTTTAAATGCTTGCAATAAATGGACAAAGAGGAAAATATAGCCAGCTCTATCGCAGGAGACCATAAGATCATTTGCTGCAAGAAACCACATGATGATCACATAGAGATACGCTTCATCGAAAGACCATCATTACTTTGTTGAGAGTCTCAGGGCAAGATTACGGTATCGAGCA
Source organism: Gnomoniopsis sp. IMI 355080 (assembly GCA_027946555.1). Taxonomy (NCBI): domain Eukaryota; kingdom Fungi; phylum Ascomycota; class Sordariomycetes; order Diaporthales; family Gnomoniaceae; genus Gnomoniopsis; species Gnomoniopsis sp. IMI 355080. The sequence goes on along the minus strand of JAPEVC010000030.1, from coordinate 41,145 downwards.
GTTGCACTAACAATTTTCCATTGCCAATTGGAGTGCTTGGCAGCGGCCCCCGGCTTAGTCATAAAGCGGTGTCTGGGCCTGCGCCCTCCTGCCGGCGTTCCCTCCAACCGCCGACTGACGTTGCCTCTCTGTACTCGTCCTCCTGCCGACGACCAACCTTAACATCGATTCATCAACCACCGACACCTTCTCCATCTTCGCCGCTCTTTTGTACCGGCAACCATCGCAGCGCTTCCCCTCGAGCTTTACCTCTTCTTTTAGCAATCTCGAAACTCTGTCACCATGAATCCCGAGTAGTATGTGGCGGTCGCCGACCATTCACAGCCTTCTTCTCCCAAGGCCGTATTGTGCTGACCGACTTCTAGAGCATCTTCCTGATCCAGCCCCGCCATCAACCTGATTACGAAATCCTAGACTCTCCATGCGCCCCAGACAGCGAGTTGACACCCGTACAGATACGATTACCTTTTCAAGCTGCTCCTCATCGGTGACTCCGGTGTTGGAAAGTCCTGCTTGCTCCTGCGATTCGCCGACGACACCTACACCGAGTCCTACATTTCCACAATTGGCGTCGATTTCGTACGCACTTCCTCTTCCCTCTGAAAAGTTCAAAGTTTGGCTGCTGATACCTTTGACAGAAAATCAGGACCATCGAGTTAGACGGCAAGACCGTGAAGCTGCAGATCGTGAGCCTAGCCTGCCCAACGCATTACCGCCCCCAACGAGGCGATTACTGACCATGTCGAATTCAATAGTGGGATACCGCTGGCCAGGAGCGTTTCCGTACTATCACCTCTTCCTACTACCGTGGCGCTCACGGTATCTGCGTTGTCTACGATGTCACCGACATGGATTCTTTCAACAACGTGAAGCAGTGGCTGCAGGAGATCGACAGATACGCCACCGAGGGTGTCAACAAGCTGCTCGTCGGCAACAAGAGCGATATGGCTGACAAGAAGGTCGTTGACTACACCGTGGCAAAGGTGCGGACATAGCTCTCCCTACTCCCATCATCTGACTACGAACGGCACACTACTTCGTCACATGCTGGCACTTTACTTATCGCTATCGGACCCACTTTACTAACAACAGACAATAGGAATTCGCTGACAGCCTGGGCATTCCATTCCTCGAGACTTCGGCCAAGAACGCCAGCAATGTCGAGCAGGCCTTCTTGACCATGGCCAGGCAGATCAAGGAGCGTATGGGCACCACCGCTACCAACAACACCAAGCCGTCTGTGCAGGTCGGCCAGGGTCACGGCGTCTCCTCCAACTCCAGCAACAGCTGCTGCTAAGCTCTCCCGCCTCCCTGCCTCGAACTCGAACTTTGTACAGTACCAACCGTACCGAACGTCAACTGTTCTGAGCCCATTTTTACTCACGACCGTCATGAGATGTGGACATGAGTGGCGCATGTGGGGGCCAAGGCGCCGCTAATCGGCGGTCATTCGGAACAATGGGCTTTTCCCTTTGCGCGTCTCCTCGTTTTTGATTGCTTGGGGGGTGTCTTGCGCATAGATGGAAGTGGTCGTCACTTGGATTTCTCCTGTTGGGGTCAATGATCTTCAGACGCAGCATACACCCGTCACGATGGACCAGGCATCTTTTAGAGCACCACACACTTCTCTGACGGACCAAATGGGCCGACCGATGCAAGGCAAGGACAGGATTGGAGAGAGCCCCCTTTTTCCAATCCTGTCTCCTTCCAATTGACGAACCACATAATACATACACTGCTGGCGTTCTGATGTTTGTTTTATTGTGATTTCCCCCGTTGCGTCGTTTTCACCTTGATTAGGGTTCCGGATGGACATTATTTCTTTTTCTTTCTTGGGATTCAGTATCCGAGGCTAGGAACGTAGGCAGGCAAGATAAATTCGACTGGGCATATCACAAAGTTTGACGCGACTCTCTTCAACATTTTGGTGTACTTGCCATGTCTACCGTGAGTCGTGACGCGCTGATTCTCGTAATCAAAGCTTGGAAAAGGTAATTTCCTATTGCACTTCCTGTGACATAGGCAACATGCAGAGCGTTGAACTGGGTCCGCTCTGGTCTAATTGGTTGATAATTTCGAATTCACTGCGCGGCATCAAGACGTTCGTCGCTTGTAAACTTTCAGCCTAACAATACTTCGAGCATACCTAGAGCGTGCGGTAAATGGTTTACTGCTCGCGGACTGTCCTGAAGACTCTGTTTATTGATCAATCGCCTCTTCCTTCTTGAAGGGTACGAGAGGAAATGTCCTGGTCCTTCCCCTTGTTTTGGGATCAGGCACTTATCGCTGTGTCCACAATTTGGTGTAATTCCCATTACCAGAACGTCTATAAACGTGATTGATCAACGTCAATTCTATTTGCAAACTTGGGAAATTGTCCAATATTCCACATATCACTATCGATGAAAGTGGCCGTGCAGCAAATGAAATCATTCTTTTTAAGATCATGCATGCATATGCTCTCTTTCTGGAGGTATGTACTAAAAAGCTTGATCAAGAGCCCACGCCGGCCAACCAGCCCATGAAAATAACTGAGTCCGCAGACACAAAATTCATACCTGGCCCCTCATAGAAGACATGTAAAGCATACACACAATACAGTAGTACATTTTTTTTAGCAAAGTCCAGAACCCAACCGTTAGCAATGAATTGAGCTGAAGCACACAAGAGAATAATTGCCGAGCCTCCGTCGCACAGAACGCAAATGACATACGCCTATTTGCTGAATCGCCTTCAAATGAATGTGATGTCTCTTTCGATGCCTACGCCAATCCCAACCACTTGAGCGCCTTGCGACTGTTTCCCTTCCGCAACTCACTCTGCCGCATGTACATTGGCATCAACCTCCTCTCCTCGGCATCGTCAAAGTCACCCTCGTCCACCATGCTGACCGCATCGCTGCCGTTCGTCGCCACATCGTCGCCACCACGTCTCGCCACACCACCCGTGGCCGATGCAATGTGGTTCTGCTGCTGCTGCTGCCGACCGCGGGAAGACCGTATAGACCAGGCAGACTTGATCGACGACCGCGACGGCGAATCACTCCTGGCGGCTGGCGTCGGCGGTAGTGGCGGCGGGTAGGGGAAGTCCATCGTGACTACGCTGCGCGGTGTCGTGGCTGCACCCTCGTTTTTGTAAGGAGGTGACATAGGCGGGCTGGCAGGCGTGGCGTATTTGCTGACGAGCGTGAGCTGCCCGCGGGTGGACCTGCCTCTGGGCTGAGCTGGTGGCTCCGGCGCGTAGAAGCTGTCGATTTCAATGAGCACAGCCCAGATGGTGGAGACCAGGGAATTGATCTCGGTCTCGGTCGCCGACGACGTGAGAAGGTAGTCGGCGCGGGAAAAGGACACGCGGCGGCGCCGCGCAAGTGTAGAGCGCGTGTGGCTCATCTTGGAGAGCTGAGGCGATGTGACTGTGATAGTTGTCTCGATGGAAGTCTCAATGGTGGTGAGGTTTTGCGAGCTGGTGGTAGTAGTGGTACTGGTGGTGCTGAGAGGAGAAGAGGGCGAGGGGACGTCGGCGAACGTGGAGGGGTTGCTTGCGTCGAGGATCCCGGCAATGTTGAACTTGTCGGCACCCATGAGCTTTTGTAGGGCGAGCACGGTCGAGAGGTGCTCGGCAGGATAGGAGAGGAGTAGGAAGCGCGTGGCGGTATTGGTGGCAAGGTATGTCTCTAAATGGGGGACGAGAAAGCAGGCCAGGGAGTAGGGGCTGTCTGCGAGGGGGCTTTCGGCCAGCGACGTCAGGGGATGTGTGCTGTAGGATTGCATGGCGGTGGCTATCAGATATCTGAGTGGTTTGTCAGTGTGTGTTTGGTTCCCTTTGTCGCATACTCTGGGCTCAGCTCTCACCTAATGTCTAAACGGCCACTCCGGGACATGCCATTCGGCTTCGAACCAAGCTTTTCAATCTGGCCGGTAACCATAGACACGAACTCGCTCTTGACTCCTTGTTGAGAACCAATAGCCAATATCAAGTCGGCAGTATGCTGGGCGGGCTTGTTTCCCTGGAGATCAAAGTCCTCGAACATCGGCCTCCACAGACTGTTCATGTCAGAGAGCACCGTGGCATTGAACTGCAAGTATCCACCACCTTCTTGTTGCGGATAGTAGCCCTCCAACACCAACCGCAACGCATTCTGGGTAACGATGGCGTTTGGATGGCCGGGTGTTGAGAAATCATGGAACTTCGTGCCCACGCGCGCTACATTTGCCTGACTTGGCGTTGGTGGTTGTGGCATGGTTGGAGATGGTGAATTGGGTTGCTGGAATGCCGTCTTGGCAGCACACCGCACGTCACTTCCCTGGGGTGCAAATGGGTCATAGTCCGAAGCTTCGTCCGCCGAGGGTTCCTCTGGCACTGTATATAGTCCGTCGCTTTTGCCGACCTCTAGGTCGAACAGGTCTGCGGTCCTCGGTGTTGAAGGACATGAGTCTGTCTCTGCTGTCTCTGCCGTCCCAAAGGACCCGGAAGTGTTGCTCAAGAGAGGGTACAATCCATTCTTCAACGACTGAACCACAGAGGACAGGACGTAGTCTGGGCTGAAGCTCGTGAAGTGTACGACGAGGTCTTCAAGAAGGGGTAGCACGGGCTCAAAATCGCCCTCCGAGATAGCAGTTTCATTGCCAAAGTCCGCAACGTCAGTCCCTTGATGGACATAAGAATCCCTCGCAGGCTTCGGCAGATTCTTCGGAAATGTGGGAGATCTCCGTATGATTGTCTTCTGTGCCTTGACAAATTTTGCCGCAGGAATTTGTAGGAGATTGTTGGGCGAGTACGGGTCTTCAGCAATCGACAAATGTCGGCTTTTAGCCTCCGGGCTCTCGAGCGGCGAGGCTATCGCTGATAGAAATTGCGCACTGATCTGCCGCCGGCGTGCCTCGAATAGTCCCATATCGTCCAGTGACCGAACCTTGCGTAAGTCTCGCGACTTGGCAGCATGCATTTGTACCAGACGCGCTTCTCCGTAGACCACACCCTCAGGAGTTGCGGGCGGCGAGTCGACGCCATGGGCTGCGGATGGGAAAAGCTGCAAGGTGGACCGGTTGTCGACATTTCGACTGTGGATGGCCTCCGCCGTGCTGCTCGCCGGCCGACGCGGCGCGGAGAATCGCACTTTGTGGCCGCCTTGTGAGCTTTTCAGACTGCGCGATCTGGTCAAGTCCTCCTCAGTGGCTAAAGGCTCTTCCTCACCCTCATCATCAAATACCGATGGGACCCCTTCACTCGGCGAGGACCCGAAGACAAAGAAAGGGGAGGCCTGACCCATTTCGTTCGCCCATTCGAGCATTGGTAGACTTACACTCCGCGGCCTGGTCCTGATATAACAATCAATTGGCTGCAGAAATTCCGTCTCCTGGTAAAGAGCGTCGGCGGCCCTCATTGCCCTGGTGATGGGATCCTCCTCGACGTGTTCCCACAACAGCTCATCGAGATCCCGTTCACTGTTCAGTTTCTCCAACGCTTGCTGATTTTCATTTTTTGCATCCTGTTCCAACCCTCTTGCGCCCTCGCTAGTGATGTTTTTGTAGATAGCCTCTGCTAGGATAAGATCGCCCGAAACTTGGCGCTCGCCTATGGTTGATATACATTGTGACACGGCAGCAGCAGTCCCGCCATTGAGAAATACCAATCTCTTGTTGTCGCTGGTAGAGTTATTGAGGAATTGCAAAGCAATTTCATGGCGCGTTTGGGCTGCATGGTGGACGCTTTTGACATATGATCGAGGGTCGAAACGTGTATTGCTGTCTTCCTTCATGTACTGCTGCAGACCAGGTAGGATCAGAAGTTGCGGGGATGATGGCAGCAAGCGCAATTGTGTCGACACCAAATTCTCGGGGCCCTCGAAAGCTATCAAGCTGCCGTGATATCTCTTTTGCTTTTCCATCGCGGCAGATTCCTCTGAGAATTGAGCCATTGGAAAGCAGGTCGTGCCGTGACAAGCTGCAGATAGCTAAGAAGAGTACGACGTGACGGAAAAAAGTAATTGATTCGAGCTTCCAAACCGAGCAGAGACCTCGTCCCCTCGAGATCCGAGAATACGCCGCGGATCGATAATTGGAGTGATTGCCGATGTCTGTGGGCGTCTCTTTCGTTTGATCTTCGCAGTGATGGTTCGCATATACTAGGGTACCGCCCCGCTTGTTGATGGACTAACAGGCAAGGACAACGCTCACCAGGTATGAGATACCTTGTCCAATTCCTTCGGTCGTGAGATTCCCAAGCCGAAGAGACGTCATAAGGTTGAAAACAAACCCAAACTCTGAATAGGTGGGGAAAGCAACAAGTATAGTTGCAAGCACCACAGATATCTCAATGAAATCAAGTTGGGATGTCCAGCAGTAAATGTCACGAGGAGTAAGTCTTAGGCAAAGAAAAGAGAATAAGGGTTGGAAAAGGGTATGAAGCCCGTCCTACATGACTTTCGTCCTTCTTTCCGGCTGGCTCTATCTAGTTCTGGGATGGCCAACGGATAGCGACAGCAACCCAACGGAGAGACAGACATGGGCAAGTGGCAGCGCGTCGTTCAATGTGAGGTACCCACCCACACACGATCTGGAAAGAGAAAATAGGTAGCCGATGATGTCGCCTGACCACTAGGTGGCTGCCTCAAGCTTGACAAAACGGTGGCACCGGAGATGGTGAAGCCAACAAACGACTACCAAGCCGACATCTGGGACTAGGCCCATCTGCTTCTGCTCGAATGGCGTTCGTGGCCGCCGACAGCCAATGAGCAAGACACAGAATGCAGTCCGAGCACCGGCATGGTGTAAGCCGCGCACCCAAGGACATTGTGAAAAGTACCTACGGACAATTATCCGAGCGTTGTTGGCTCTGGGTAGTGTCGCCGTTGACCGTACAAAGGTCTAGCGATGCACGCGAGAGAGACGGTGTCGAGTATCTGTGGTTAGACAACTACGGACCTTTCCAGAAGCGCGCTCGAGCCAGGCACGGAATTGAGACCAGCCAGAAGCGTGGGCTAAATCTCCAGGCCGTGCGCCCTGCAGTAGTTCGCCTTTGGCTGAATCCGTTCGCAGCCCTCCGCTGCGAGCAGTCGGCCGTACCGTGCTCTGCGGATTTCCTCGGCGTGAACAGCAAACTTTGCACCCGCGCCCGCCGCGGTGAGATCCGGTGCAGCTTGCGAGACTTGTGGAACGCTGCATTAGCACCGATTATGCTCGTCAGCAGATGCCAGCATATCCGTGACATCAGGACCTTGGATGGATGGATTGATGGATGGATAGCAAGTCAGACAGGACCTGTGGATCGCCTATGTCACGGCACATTTTCGAGTTTCGAGTGGCGAGCAAGCTATTCGTCAAGCGCGGCACAATCTCGCGCGCAAGACGACGATGTCTGTCAGAACCTCTGCCAGCACCCGGCGACGAGATCGACTGTCGCATGGGGGTGGCGGTTGGGAATCGTAGAATAACCGGATAAATAGAAGTAAATAGACAACATTCCAAGTTGCACAAGGCGACTATTGATGTCTGAAATGTACCGAGCCGTAATTATCCAACGCCCCTTGGCCAATGAAACGACATCTTAACCCGAAGGCTGAATGAAGGGTCCGCCGTGGTGAACTGCCGTGTACACAAGTAGTATACCTCGACAGCGTATATCTCCAGTACCATAACAGATGCAGGAACAGGAGCGCGGCCCCCACGCCACAGCCTTGGATTGACAACATCGGATGGTGTAGACAGCTAGTGAAGCTGAAACGGCTTGAGATGACAAAGGCGCTTGGGGCTGCATATGCATGCATGGCACTCAGATGGCATCTGGACAGTTGCATTTGAGATGAGGAGCTGTGAGGATCGGCGTCCAGGATCCCCAGTGTCGATCTTCTTCCCGGATTTACTACTATGACTGTATATGGTAACAAGGAAGAAGGCCTGCACTACGACAGGGGGTCATTATGTCGTCCTCAAAAAGACGAAGCTGTTGGCTGAGGCTGACTACATCGCCAACCACGACGTCGCCGACCTGACTGATTTGGTGCTATGCTTCGCGTTTGAGGATGGAAACACCATCGTGTCCACAGCGTCGACGCCCCCCTGCTTTCACTCGTTCGCGTCCAATCACGCGCCATCTCGCGCGTAGTGCAGCCGAGACCGCCCGGCAAAAGCAACGGTCAGCGCGCAACGAATCCTACCATGTGGGATTTGATGCGTGTCTCATCTGGTCATGTTGCTGAAAGAATTCCGTGCTGTTGTCTACTCGTCGTGACAGGTCAGCTTTTCTTTCTCTCTCTGGGACGTTTTCGTGGGAGGACTTGGGTCTACCGCCATGACCCATCCAGTAAGGACGGCTAACTTCGGCGATGAGCATGACGGGTCACTACCGTTTGTAATGATTGTGCCCGAGACACACAGACGGGCTCGGCCACGCGGTTTGCTCGGCGTGCGTAGGCTCTGGTCAAAGCGAAGGGGAAGACGGGGCGTACGCAATGCCATTCGTCGCACAGGGCATGTATGTCTTTTCTTGACTGAACTGTCAAATTCTCACACTGCCGTCCGATCTTGAAATGACGTAAACTTCGACTTCACCCACACGCTCTTTGACGTGTGGCTTGTGATGGCTTGATTGACACGAGCTGAAATTCAACCGGAAGCCTTGCGCGCAAAAATCTGAGGCGAGTAATGGGAGCAAATAGGACGATGATGTTTGATCTAGCTAATCATCCATTAGCTCGGCCAGCTCCGCTTCCTCCTCCGCCGTGAGCATGTCGGCTGAGTCTTCGGCCGGCGCCACCCCCTCCATATCGCCGGCAGGCTTGGCCTGCTCCTGCACAGCAACATCAAGTCCCGCTTTATCCAAGGGCCAGGTTCGTATCGTGCCATCGATGCTTACGCTGACAAGCCTGTCGCCGTGCCCGTGTCCTTTCGCCAGGATGACCATATCCGTCACCTCGTCGTAGTGTCCCTGCAGCACGCACACCAGGTCCAGTGTAGCCTTGTCCCAGAACTTCAGGTCCTCATCTCTTCCGGCGGTGACAACACGTTCGTCGGTGATCGCGACAGCGCGAACATGATCACCATGCGTGATAACTTGGTCGGCTGTGAAGCCCCTTCCGCGCTCCAAGCATTTTACTGTGCCGTCTCCGCTCGCAGACCAGAGATCGATCTCGTCGCCGCAATGATCGAACACGACCTTGTAGACACCAGTTTCATGCACCGATAGAGACCTTCTCTCCACACTTGGCTGGCCAGGCTCAACATCTACCAACTGGTCCCAGCCGCCCAGTCGAATTTTCCATCTACGGATCTGTGGATCACTTCCCGCACTGACGACAATTATCTCATCATCAGAGCTCATGGCCGGGTCCAAGGCGAGATATTGAACGGCAAGCATGCTGGTCACAGAATCTTGAAGGACATGTAGACGGGAGCCAGTAGAAATATCCCATACCATGATCTTCTTGTCCGCGCCGCCGCTGATGAGGACATGTTTCCCGCCGAGTTTGACGCAAATGACGGCCTTGACGAAGTCTGAATGTCCAACGAATTTGATTCCAGGTTGCCTAGTGTTGATATCCCATGACCAAATGTCCTTGTCCCAGGAGCCGGCAAAGACGCTCCTGTTGCTAGGACCTCCCACTGCAACGCAGGTTACAGGCGCCGAGGGTCCTTTGTAGACGGTCGTGGTCTCATCCTACGATCAGAGTCAGCGTCCTGGCCGTTTGAAACGATATCATTCTGGTCTCGGGGGGGGGGGGGCGGTGATAATTACATCAACATTGACCCGCCGCACTGAGCCCGCAGACTCAGCGATGAACACGCTGTTGGAAGGCGAGTTTGGATCCAAGACTGCCGCCGCTATCTTCGACTTGAGCACAATGGGCTTGCCAAACTTATTGCCCGACTTGGCCTCTCTTTTGTGCCTCTTGCTCTGATCAGCGCTACGTGAGCCTGTTAGCGAAAGCTTGTATGCACGAGAGCCTCACGCTGCAGCTCACTTACTCGGACTCAAAGAAGTGACGGGGGTCGGAAGAATTCATTATGGTCTTGTGTGCTCTTTAATAGTGAATCTCGTCGCACAGCAGATCGTAAAAGACGAAGTCGACTTTTCTCGCCGATCGAAGACGTCCGGTGCCGTAACCGTCCGTCGTTGTCAATTTTTGAAGCGTCTAAATAAGTTACCTGGTAGAAACTGCAGCTATTGTCTCCGCATCACTTTCATTCGCAGTCCTTGAGAGCAGATATCTCACGAAGATGCAGTCACCAAGGGTTTGTGATCGTGAGGTCGAGATTTCCGTGAATACTTTGTCACCAAAAGGATGCGTGCTACCTGGTGTCCCCATAGTGTCGAAAAGCAGGTGCGGATAAGTACCTAAGTAATATTCACATACATACCCCTGTCTGCCGACCTGGGGCCGATCCCTGTCAACGCGGCTTAATTGACGTCGCGTCTTGGACAACGCGTTTTCCGACTTTGTTTCCAGGAACTCTCAATGTAAATAATTTGGTGTTTGCGACACAACACCTCTTGACTACGAGCCAGACTCAGTAATCGACCGGGCCGAAGACATATCTCGACAATGGCCTCGGCTGCACAAAAGATTCGTGGCCGTCCAGCCCATCTTCAAGGGTCGACGCACTGCGCCTACACGCCGGATGGAACCAAATTAGTGACAGTGGGATCCAACAACACAATTCGCCTCTACAAGACAGGCTTTGACGGCGAGCCCACCAATATCGACGACTGCCAGGAACAAAATGTCAGCGTCGTCACCAATGACCAATTCTTCATAGTCGGCTCTGAAGATGGCACCGTCAGCCTGTACTCCCTCGAGGCGAATGTCTTCGAGAGGTTCCTCACACGCTGCAGCTTGCCCATTCGGGATATTGCGCTTTCCCCGGATGGAAATCTATGTGCTGTCGCGAGTGACGAGCTGTCCGTCAAAGTGGTTGGAACCGAAGATACCTCAAAGATCTTTCACCTGAGGGAGCACAACAAACCCACCAAACACGTTGCCTTTGATCCAAAGGGCAGTTTGTTGACGTTATCCTGCACAGACGGTGTCATATACGTCTACTCAATGACCGCGCCTGAGGGCCCGGAGTTGATCAGGAAGGTCGACAATGTGATTGGAGCCAATGAGACAGATTCTGAGGCCTCGTCCATTGTGGCGTGGCATCCAGACGGGAGAGCATTCGCGGCCCCGACTCCAACACGAGATATTCAGGTCATCTCCAAGAATGACTGGGAGAGGCAGCGCAGTTTCAAGAATGGTCATGAAGGAGACATTACTGCCCTTGCGTGGTCCCCAAATGGCGCGATGCTGGCGTCGGCAGCCAAGGATAAGACGATTCTTGTTTGGCAAACCAAGGACCAATCTATCGTTGCGAGATACGAGTACCCGGACGTCATGGACCTCGCCTGGCATCCTACTAACAACCTGCTTTCATTTACCACCACGCTTGGAGAGGTATTCATCTACCCAGACTTCATCTCAGATCAATACTCCCTGCTCTTGAAACTATCCAGGCAGCCAGCACCTTTTATTCATGACCCGCTATCTGAAATCTCTGCGAATGCTCGGAGGCCGCTGGTGAATGGTCAGAAGCCTCTTCCGCCCCGAACGGAGCTGACAGATGATCTGGACTCTCTACTTGACGATGGCTTTGGAGAGGAGGACGACGGGTTCGTCGTGGATGATGACGGTGCTGGATATACTATCGGCACTAAGCGACCGGCTGCTGACGACTTGTATGGCGAGCATCCGAAGAAAAGAGCCGGTCTGTTGCGGCCACAATACCATGAGCCATTTCAGCCTGGCTCCACCCCATGGCGAGGTAATCGGAAGTACCTGTGTCTGAACCTTATCGGATTTGTGTGGACTGTTGACCAGGATACGCACAACACGGTGACTGTGGAGTTCTATGATCACGAGTTTCACCGTGACTTCCACTTCACCGATACCTTTCTTTACGATAAGGCTTGTCTCAATGAGAATGGAGCATTGTTTTCGTCTCCTCCAAAGCAAGATGATAAGGAAGATACGCCAGCCTCAATCTTTTACCGGCCACACGAAACCTGGACACAACGAAGTGACTGGCGGACAGAACTTCCTAAAGGCGAGGCTGTATTGGCAATGTCTCTTGGAGACTCTTTCAGTGAGTACTAATTGCCAGGTGCCATAGAGTCCCGTCTTCGGTAGTAGACGGGATTTTTGAACGCCGCGGTGTCGAGTGGCCGAAATATAATGCTTACAAGTCTTACTAGTCACTGTCACGACATCCGCGGATTATGTCCGCGTATACACGCTCTTCGGCCTGCCATACCGAGTATATAGACCCAAGATAACACCCATGGTCAGCTGCGCCGGCTGGCGCGACTATGTTCTAACCATCGGAAACGGACCTTGTGGCGCAGATGGCAAGACAAAGCTTCTTTACAGTATTGAGAACGTCAAGCGCGATGAGATCTGCCAAAATGCAGACCTAGTGGCTCTTCCAGAAGGAGTTACAGTGAAGAGCGTCTTTTTCTCTGACGATGGCGTAAGTTCGACTCGGTCTTGTACACATGAATTTGCCGCGCAGTGCGACTGATAGTCAACAGAATCCATGCATATATGACAGTACCGGTACCTTACTTACACTATTGCACTGGCGACAACCCTCACGTGCCACCTGGATTCCCCTTCTCGACACCAAACTCCTTCCTCGCCTCGCATCTGGCCGCCGTCAAGAGTCCTACTTCCCCATCGCCGTGGCAGACAATAAGTTCCACTGTATTATCCTCAAAGGTGGCGATCAATACCCCTACTTCCCGCGACCCCTCCTGTCGGAATTTGACTTTTCCATCCCTCTCACTTCTGCTGCCGCAACCAAATCCAAGCCCAAGTCGAAGCGCCACAGCAACGAAGATGGCGACCTATCCGATATGGACATTGACGACTCGCCCGACGGCGAGGAAGAAGGGGCACTGTCAGAAACCAGGAAGCTTGAGCAAGCTTTCCTCCTGCGAGACATCCAGGCAGCGCAGATGGCCGACCTCGTTGAGAACACCACATCCACGCACGCGCAACGCTCCGCACTCACGAGGCTCGAGGTTGAAATTGACAAGACTCTGCTGCAGTTGTTGGCGATCGAGTGCCGCGAAGGAGAGGAACGAGGCATGCGGGCGCTGGAAATGGTGCAGCTGATGCGCGATCGAACAGGTCGGATGATCGAGGCTGCTGGAAAGGTGGCGGAGAGATACGGAAGGACGATCTTAGGGGAGAAGATCAGGGAGGTGGGTGAGAAGAGGCTTGGTGGGGATGATGACTTTTAGTGGGAGCATAGGAGTTGCCATAAAAGATAAGTTCCTTGGATACACCAAAGAGGAATCGGGATACGATATTCCCTTCACAATAATAAGTGACCACGGTCTTTTTGTCAAGCTTTCTAGCTGTATATGTGTATCAGAGATACGTCTAAATTAGACTGTCAGAATCCATAATCTTCACCACGCCGACCGCCCTCAATCCTGGATCTTTCTCAATGACGATTTGCCCTGAGAGGCTGCTCTTTAGCTACACCATGCCACCTCCATTGGCGCCACTCGTCCTCCTTGCTGCTATAAAGGTACAATGATTCGCTGCAAAAGTGGGAACACGCCATGAGAGATGACCAGGAATCCAACGGCAAAGAACATGACGTGGACGGGATGTACTGTGAGCAGGTGCCTGAGGACGACCCTATACGAATTGCGCCCGTCGGCAATTCGACACTGAGGGCAATGTGGGCGGAGACTGTGGTTGTGAAGTATGTTCTATATCTCCTGGGAGGAATAAACCTTAGTATGCCGCGTTATTGTCGAGGATGAGTACGAGGGCCAGGACGAAGATGAGAAGGAGGAGTTGCTAGACCGACTTCTGCCCGCCAGTTCTGAAAAACAGACGGGATTCCAGCCTCAGGCAGAAGTTGCCCAGACAGCATGAACGCATCGTTGGTCCAATCCTTGCACGAAGTCAACAAGGACGAGGAGATGGTTGAAAAGGCACAAACAACGAAACCAGAGAAGAGCCTGTGAAACCTTGGTGAAGGGCATCAGGTACGCCAAGGCGTCGGACATAACAACCGTGGTCTTTCCACCGAAGCAGACGCCAATTGTTATCCAGATCCGAGGTAGCAACATCGCCGCCAGTGTCCCGTGAGTAAATAGATGACCATGTCGAGACTAATGACGACGATGTACACGACTCCCACGCACTACTAAGCGATGTCACCCACCCGCTTCTGTAAGGCCCCTTGGCCTCGTGCGTCTAGATTCCGTACGAACTCCCCGAGTCTCAACGCAAGTGCGAAGTCAGCGAAGGCAAGACGGAATCAATGATAGGTCGAGAAACGACCAAGCAAGTAGCGTGCGCGGGAAAGAAAAAAGATGCTGATACTCGACCTGGCAGGGATCTCTGTGTGGATCGTAATACCACAGTGATGGCTAAGGGTGCATCTTCAACAAGGCCGGAGATTGTGAAGTGTAACTTCAACCAGCTGTCACTCAAAAGCACACGAATGTGCCCTTTCGTATTTCTGCTTTGCCTTGTCAAAGCCTCAAGCCCGCTCCGTCCCCCCCCCCCTTTTTTCTTCTTTCTTTTCATATCGCCCAACATTTTACAAATCAAGGTGCGTTTTCTTCAAGGACGTGAAGAGAACCTTCCAGCCGAGATTTAGATCCCTAGCAGTGCATTGACAGCTGTCAAGAAACCGGGGAAGACCCCGTTTGGATCGACACTATCCGTGGCCGCGCTGGTCCGAGAGCCCATACCCAGTTTCAGACATTCGAATGAGGAAACACTGTAGAACACGAATCGAAAGAAAAACCCAAAAAAAATTATTCAATAATCGGCTAATAAGTTGGCGTGTGCACAAATTACACTCCTTACGGCCTCCCGGACCGTGAGCCCGTGAGGGAAAAACGTCATTGCCAAAACGCGACGGCACAAGTCATGGGCATGTGCTTGATACTTGTTGAAAGAAAGGGAGCGTGCATCCCCCTGTTGTTGGAAAACAACATACTTGTATATCCCATGTGGGGTCCTCGGAAAGGGAAGTCTTGCTCACTCGGGTGCCGCAAAGTGACCAGAATGCGCCATCACAAGGGTAGGAGCATCTAGGCCGGAACTCGGGTGGGCGACAGGCGGGCTTGAACCCGTGGCCAGGGCGTCCTGCGGGAACACGAAGGATGACAACTGGATAAGGGTACCTAGGTAGGGTGTCTTGCAGGTCTTGCAGGTCTTGCAGGTCACGCAGGGCCAGGCTTCTCACACATGCAAGTTGAACAGTCAGCTCGTCATCATAACGACTCAAGGACATGAAACTTGTCCTCGAGCAGCGTGTTCTCGAGCGCCTCGTTTATGGAATTGGTATGTGTGTGCTGTACGCCTGGACCGACCGGTGTGTCAGGGCAGACGATCCATCCCGAAACAAGGATGTTGCACATGTCAGCGCCACAGATCATCAAGCCACAACGTCAATCGGCGGATGTGTGTGTTGTTCTTCTTGTTTTCTTCCATTGTAGGCTGTGCGCGAAAAAAAAAAAAAAAAAAGAGGACAAATTGCATACCAGCACGATTGGTGAGTGCTTTTCGGGTAAAACGACACCGGTGGGCAGCAGAAACTTGGGTCCAAGACTGGCTTGTAAGAAAGGTCAGGATAGATCCTTCGCATAGAGAGCGGTTGATTTCATCTCATTGCGCTGGAGCGTGGGAGGTTCATGCTAGGCAGGACTAGGCTGTTGTTTCGAAACAGAGCCGTTTGACGCGGACACATGAATCGCACGGCAGCAGACAAACAGGTCGTTCCGACGTCCGGGAACAATGTCTGGCAACAATGTGTGTAAGATGATTAGTAGAGATTGTAGCCGTCATAGTAAAGGGGTCTCAGCCGGGGGGCGCCATCGAGAAACCAGCTGCACGACATGGCACGGGCGTTTAAAAAAAAAGAGGTGGTTTGATTATCACACAGCCGGCAGCCCGACTCCGATCTAGCTTGACTTTGGTTAGTTCGGGCTGCCTCCTGAACAATCTCTATGTATATGCCTCGGTCAAAAAGAAGAAGAAAAAAGGAAGTGACAGTGGCGGGGAGATGGGTTTGCGTCTGTTGCAGATGGATCTAGATGAGGTGTAGCGGTGAGGTGACATCGGTCAGGTCTGAATGAACCTGGGAATTCCAAGCCACTCTTCAGGTTCAGTCCCAAGTATTCTCCTGATATATGGGAGGAGGGCTTGGGGCTTTGGGCCCTTGGGGCATGAAATTCGATTTGCCCGGGCAGAGTAGTTCCCGGCGACGGCTACATAGCCGCGTTTTGGCACCCGGGGGGCCAGAACTCGGACGATATACTGCTACACGCTCTACCTTGCATCTCGTTGGCGTCGTGTGTAAGATGAGGCAGTTCGGACAAGGACACGACGTTAGCGTGTAGTGAAGATTTTTTTTAAACTTTCGGCTCATCTTGTGGGACCTGCCCTATGCTCTCTGCTGCGTACATACTATGATACTGTATGTACCACATAGTATGTTGAGATGTTGTTGCTGACTGAGTGCCATCGCAGCACGGATGGCCAGCTTGTGGGTCTCCAGCTTTTTTTTTAAAAAAAAAATGGTTAAATTAAGGTTCCTCGGTGCAAGTAATTCTTTTTAAAGTTGGTTCAAATGCGGTTTGAATAAGTAGTAGATGTAAGTGCATCCGATCCTTTGGAGTAATCTCGGTGTTGCAATGTGCAGTGCAACCTACAACGTTTGTCAGTACGCCATACTACAGAACATACATCGAAAGACGTCTGTGTACGCTTCTGGAAGATTTGAAAGCACCACAACACGAAGGCCCAGAAGAAATCTGGTCTTACGGGTCACGGACTCTTTTACCATACCGTAGTAGTAGATCTCGGGGGCTGAAATCAGACTATGCTGTACCAGGTAGGTAGGTATCTCTAGGTACTGTACCTAATAAGGCATGGGTTTAGTCAGGCAGTCCTTCCTCGGTCGTTCGCAAACACCCAGAACACCCTGAGAGCATGACTCGAACTTTAGACTTGGAAGGGGTGAATGGAATATATAGGTTTAGATGTACCTACATTGACACGGTACTTGGTACAGTACGTTATTGTCTAACAATGAGATGTATCCAGTAACAATAGGTAGCCGTTGCTATCAAGCAGCAAATGCTCTACGGAATGCTGAGGTTGCATCACCACCTGTCATTGCCCTGATATTCGTTATTAGGTGCCTACTGCGTCCAAGAACTGTACTATACCTGGTACGTACTTTTAGCGGAGCGGAGTGGGACGGGGGCCTTTCAGGGCCACACTTTTGCAACTGAGCTTGCTGCACCTGCACTTGGGTTGTTGTTCTTTCATGCAGGGCCGCAGTGCCTGTCAAGCAATCGCCATCCCCCCCCACCTTCCTTCCACCCATTTCTGCATGGATCTGGGTCTCTAATCAGTGGTTCTAGCTGCGGCCCCCCTAAAGCCATGTAAGCGGGCCCTCTTTCTAAATTAATTGCCTTTTGCTCCTTTTTTTCCCCATCCTTGACCTTTTGATCATCACGGACACCCACAATCCTTTCACCGGGGCCTTGCTTTCTTCAATTTTTGTATCTTGTCTCTGGTGCTGCCCGGCTGCGTACTGCGTAGACGACAGCCACACTGCCCACATACACACACACCCGCGGGGTTTGCCCAGGCCATCGCTACCCGAACAGCGAATTGAGTAGTGGTTTTGAACATCCACACTAACCTCGGCCGGGGGTCTTGTCCACCATCCACCATTCATTCCCGCGCCTCACTACCGGCGCCGCACCGCTCCTAAAGTACCGCAGCGTACCGTACCGCACCCGCACCCGCAACCCAGCCCAAAACTGACTGTACCGCACCCGCCGCGACACGGGTCCAACGACTGGAGTCTCCGCGATCCGACAAAGTCTGGCATCCAGATAACCATCGAATCCACCACCGACATCTCAGGGGTCGCGTTTCTTGTGGCTCCTGTCCATTTTGCACACAGGGTCCCGCCGCCCCGGATTGCATTGCGCTCATTGGAGCACGGCCTGTGTTGGCTCCGGGTCTAGGATCAAGCTTTGGCTTCACGGGAACCCGCAGCAAAGCATCCATCTTTGCGAACAAAGGCTTCCTGTTGCCAACCCGCCTGTGGACTGACCGCCCTCACACGCACACAGCCTTGTACCAGCTCTACTACCACGCTCAGCCTGCGCTCTGCACGCCAGAGTACTGCCTTCAGTTCTCGCCGCAGGTTCCAGACCCCGTCCCAAGAGGAGCGATGCGGTGTGTAATGCCTGTTCCCTTCTAAAGACTTTCACTTTGACTCCAGCTTTCGTCTTCTCGATCCAATCGCATTTTGTCAGCAACGTGCCCGCTGCCCGCCTTGTCGCAGCAGCTGTACTGATGCCCAATTGACGTCCTCCACTGCTTGCTATTCTTCCGTCTACAAAAACCTGCAATCATGCTGACTATCGCACCTTGCGCCCTGCAGATGGCACAGGTGATGGATCGAAGCCCACATCGGATGCCCCTGAGCGAGGGCCATGCAAAGGACGATCCATTGGCCCCACGCACTGTACCCATCCTCACCCCGACCATCCAGATGTCTGGCCCGCCAGACAACGGCCCCATGGAGATCACAACCCCCACCAATTCCTCTGCTCCCGCCTCCACCACCAAGAGCCCCGACCGAGAGAGAGATGCGAATGGCTCTCAAGACTCGTTGCGTAACAACAACAGCAACAACACCAGGCCAGACGGCCAACCACCTGCGAACTCGATGGCCATGGCTGCGCCGCCGCCCGCTGCTGCTCCCGCGGTCGGGGGGCCCAAGATTGTCCAGACCGCCTTCATACACAAGCTCTACAAGTGAGCCAGAGAATCTATCCAAAATAAAGGCTTTTGCGAGCGGGAATAGCTGACTAGTTGGAAGCATGCTGGAAGATCAGACAATATCGCACTTGATATCATGGTCCCAGACCGAGGAGAGTTTCGTCATGGCGCCCAACAACGAATTCTCAAAGGTTCTTGCGTATGTATAACGACTTCTGCAGAAAAGGGGAAGGGGGCGCTCCTTGGGCTAACGAGGAGCTTAACAGGCAATACTTCAAACATACCAACATCTCCTCCTTTGTCCGACAGCTCAACATGTACGGTTTCCACAAGGGTAAGTCTTATACTTGTTCAGTCAGGGGCCTACAGTGATTGAGTAATTAATCGTCGACAGTGAGCGATGTGTTCCATAACGGCTCTCCAGAGCACCCTCTGTGGGAATTCAAGCACGGGCAGAACAACTTCAAGAGGGGCGACTTGGTTGGGTTACGGGAGATCAAGCGGCGTGCCTCGCGCCACAATCTTGTCCACCCTTCTCAAAAGCCACCACAGTCTCAGCCAGGCACGCCTGCTGAGCCTATGCCGCCTGTCATGGACGGCTCTGATCCCAGGATCGCCAATCTCGAGCGCACCGTACACGACCTTGTTTACAGACTTGAGCGATCTGAGTCCAGTGCCCAGTATGTCAACTTGAAGCACCATGCACTCACAGATTCGGTCACTCGTCTTTTGCATTTCCAGCAAGAGCTCACGAGGATGGTCATGTCGCTCGTGCCTAGCCAAGAAAGCCAGCACCACAAAGACGGTAAGCTTTTCAAGACGTCCACCTTCTGTAAATGTAGAAAATAGCTAATAATTTCGAAGCCTACCAATTGAGCTGTGAGATTTCTCGCCAGCTAGAACTCATTCGAGGCCTGGAAGAGCCTCATGACACATCAACATATTTCGATCGCCGCCCGTATTTTGGCGGCGTGGAGAATGCGCCTGTCTCCCCCCGTCACTTTGCGCAAGACGACGTGCGCAGATCGAGCCTTGCTGTGCCACAACCGCGCGCGCCGTATGATCATAGGCCACAGGTTTCTTCAGGCCTGTCTAATAGCCTTTCTAATAATTTGTCCATCTCGACAAAGCGAGGTTACGGGTCGATAGGAGGAGGCAACGGCAGTGCGAATCAGACAAACTCGACCAGCTCTGCCACTGCGCAGTCGTCACCGTCTACCCTGCGACCAGGGCCACCACCGCCTCCCGGACCCCATCCGCTTTCAGCCGTCGAACCACACCCGAGCATGGCGCGCCGACACACCTCGGCGGATATCCGTGTCCACGAGAGCTGGCGGCCGCAGCAACCCCCTCCTTTCTCCTCAGGACCACCATCCAGCCATCTTCCGTCATCCCCAAGCCACCTCAGTCACCTTGGTCCTCCTGATGACCGGCTTCGCGAATCGTTGTCTCACTACGCTTTTCCTCCGACTCAGTCACCGCGACACTCGAGGCCCCCTAGCCCGCAGCCTCCCCAAGCGCCAATGTTCTCGAATGGTGAAACTTTCAAGCAACTGAACAACTTCCAATGGGACCGTGCAGAGCGACGAAGCATATTCCAGCAGGACAGCTCCGCACCAGCTACGCGCCGTGGCAGCATGGCGCACATTTTGAACGATGATGATGGTGATCTCCGAGGTGATGATGATCGCAAACGAAAGCGCTTGATCTAGAGGCTCCTGTCGACAGTATAGGCCCTCTTTGTGCGATGCAATATTCGAATACCTGTATTACCGAGTAATTCTTGCTATTACCCTTCAGCATCACGGAGTAGGGTAACTCCCTTGGTACAGCAACACACATATACACCGTTGGAGTGTCAAGCACTCCTTACACTTGGAAAAAAGGGATTTGGATTTTTGTTTCAATGGCTAGGCGAAGGGCGTTTGACGACTTTGGAAGGCTAATTTGTCTGCAAACTTGCAGCAAAATGGGAGGCATATACAGTCATTTTCTCGGCGTTGCTAGGTACGCAATACGTTGCGAGGCGGACGTCGGTCATGTCTTTGCTGTGGGGCTAATTGTTGATTAATCGTGTTACGTGGTTTGGAATTTGGATGGAGGCATCCATCACAGTTGGGAAATATGAGGCCCAGTACAGCCCACACATGTTGATGTGCAGAGAAATATTGCGACTTTCGTCACAAGATGACGGTCCTGCCGAATAAACTTCGAGGCAGGCATATCTTAATATCCAATGATAGGCCAGGAGCTGGATGCCAGTCTCCGTCAGACACAGGCCAACATTCAAGACCAAACTTTTGCCTTGCGCCGTCGCCGGAAATGAAGTGTGAAACAATGCTGGTGAGAACTATCGTAGCGATGAATGATGAACTGATGATTCGGCAATGTGATGGGCCTAGTCCTGCTTGATACATCCACTCGCGTACCCATCCGTAAGGCTGCCTGTCGTATGGCATACAGAAAGGGATTTCCCCAGAAGAGTACCCCACTAATCAATTTCGACGTAAATCGCGATATAGAAAAAGAGCTTGTCCAATGGATATTCAGAAAAAGAATAAAAAAAATTCTTGGGTGACGAGGAGCCCTATAGAGATATCAAGGCTGGATACCACGCAGAAGGTTTGACCAAGTTCCCCCGAAACTTAGACAAGACACACCAACTTGATCGCAGCAGACTATCGTGGAAGTTTTGTATATTGCATAAAAGCGGTATCTGGGAGAACCACCAGGAAGATCCCAGGTAGGTAGAGGAGTATATCACTCTGCCCGTTCGTTCACATCTCCTCCATCTCTATATGACTCAATCCGCTGGTGGGCAAGTAGGGGCAGGAAACAGTCCCCATCAACCAACCCAATTGCATGTCTTGATAATCCATAAAAAACAACACTTTCTTACCACATATCACGTTGGGGGCGCTGGCGTAATGGTGTAAGTGTAGCTCCAACAAAAAAAGTTTCCCAAAGATATTTGACAAGTCGACTGACCCAGAGAATAGAGCGCGTCGGATTCCAGGGGTATTCTGGAGATGAGATTCCCGAAGGTTGTTGGTTCAAGTCCAGCGCGCCTCATTCTGTTTTCTTTCTTTTGGGAGGGGGGGTTCTTTAGTCCCTTTGTCTTTTTTTGTTTAGGTTCATGTGTGACGTGACAGAGTCTTGATCATGCTGTGAAGGTCGATCGTGGGTGGAGAAGACGGTACGAACTATCTTGCCTTGATATGGGGTTGATCTCCTGTTGTTGAGGGCAGGAATATATGAGACAGGATCGCAGAAGGACTTGTGAGAGAAAACAAGAGGGATATCAAGAGAAGTTCAAGAAATTAAAGAATCATAATAGAGACCTGGAAACCCAGCCTTACTGGTTTCTCCCCTTTTTTTTCTTTTTTTTTTCTCTCTCTCCCACACTACCCACATCTACCGCAACCGATGCTTCACGCCAATCTTCTCCTTGCCCTCCATCCACGGCCTCAGCACCTCGGGTATCGTTACCGTCATTTCCGCCTCATCCCACCCATTCTCCAATATCGCAGCCAGCACTCTTGGCACCGCCATCGCCGTGCCATTCACGGTCCATGGGAAACTCATCTTGCCGCCCTCACTCGCGATCCGCACTCGCGTACCTAGTCGTCGCGTTTGGTAGTCCGTGCAAATGCTCGCCGAGGTAACCTCGCCCCAGCCTTCCTCCACCTCCTTGTTCTCCGTCGCCACAACAGCAGCAGCAGCACCACCACCACCTTCAACGGTATCCCGCCTTGCCCGCGACGGGAACCATGCCTCGATATCATTCTTGCGCGCCGCGCTCGCGCCCAAGTCCCCACTTGGCATCTCCAGTACCCGACAATGCAGGCCCAGTCCACTGAGTATTTCGATCTGCATGTCCACCATCTCCTCAAACACCTCGTTGCTGGTTCCTTCTTCCTCCTCCCCGTCCCCGGGCCGTGTCCACGCAAACAGCTCCACCTTGGTGAACTCATGCACGCGATACAACCCTTTAGTGTCCGCACCCCGCGCCCCCGCCTCGGCCCGGTAGCATCGACTGACCGCGACACGCCGGCTCGGCAGCGCCGCCTCATCGAGCACACTATCGGCATGCATGCCCGCAAGCGCAATCTCGGCCGTTCCCGTCATGCACAGCTCCGGCCTGCCGCGGTCGCGGTCGGCCTGGCTCTGGGCAATGGCGTACACCTGTGTCTCTCCATGCGCATCCCGCGGCTGAAACCCGCACGCTGCTGCTATGTGCGAGTACACCATGGTTGGCGGGCTGACCTGGCGCCAGCCGTACTTGGTCGCCGTGGCGAGTGCGTACGAGACGAGCGCTTGCTCAAGCTGCGCGCCCTCGTCGAGCAGGTAGTACCACCCCCAGCCGCTGGCCGTGCCGGCTGCGGCGAAGTCGAGGAGGCCGAGCTCGGTACCGATGTGCACGTGGGAGCGCCAGACGCGGTCGGAGGCAGCCGGGGTGGGCTCCGGGTGATCGTTGATGTAGCTCAGCACGAGAGGCTCATCGCCGCGCGGGGTAACGGGGCTGGTGAGGTTGGGGAGGGCGAGGGCGAGGGAGTGGATGTCAGCCTGGAGGCGGGCCTCATCGGCCTCGATGGTGCTGAGCTGGGCCTTGAGCAAGCGCGCTTCCTCGAGGGATTCGGCGCGGGTGTTGCGCTGGACTTGTTTCGCGGCGGGGTCGTCTTCGTCCTCGCGGACCGACGAAGGGTTGGCGAGCTGGCGCCGGAGGAGGTTGGAGCGCTCACGCAGGGAGCGACCTTCTCGCTGGCGAGCTTGCCATTCTTCGTGGAGGGCGATGATTCGTTGGGGGTAAGGGGCGAGGGCGGGGTAGTTGCGCTCGAGGCAGGTTTGTTCGTAGAGGGAGGGGTTTTGGCGAATGTGCTTGACGTCGATGACGGGCTTGGGCGCTGTGGTTGGGCGGACGGGGGAAGCGGGTTGTTGTTGGATCTGGTCTGAAAAGAGGCGGGAGGCGGAGTGGAAGAAGGCAGTTCGCCGAGGCGTGGGCGTTGTCGTCGTTGAGGTTGGCAGGCCCAGTCTGAGGAGTGATGGGGGGAGGAGGTTGAGTCTGCAGCGCAGGCAGCGCTGGACTGGGTTCATTGTGTCATGAGAAATTTGACGGGAATGGTAATGATGAGATGATCGTATGTTTCCGCGTGTGAAGTTTCATATATATATATATATATCGAGACCAAGACCTCAAGCAAGACGCAATGTAAGAGTCTCGTGATGTTTGCAGCGTTGGAGGAGTGCGTGCATGCATGTCGTTGGAGTAATTCAAGCTGCCGATCGGAGCCGACGACCCAAACAATGTCAGTCATGTTACATTTTTTCTAAGCAGGGTCCGGCGACAGGGATGAGCTTTCCCCGCATTCCTGGAAACGAAGAAGGAGCTATGGCCACAGTTACCACCTACTACATATATATGTAGTACCTACCACAGTATGTAATTAATTGGTACGCAGCAACACAATACCAGCCCATCGATTGGAACTTGATATCAGGCTGTAATAACACAGCAGCGCCAATCTCTGATTCTCGGTAATTTCAAAAGTACTGCTGTTTCGATAGTCGACTCGTCAAACTCAAAACGCCACGCTATGAGGAAGACATCCACAGAGTCCGGGTATATCCTTCAACACACATCCAACAATACCTAGGTAGCCATTTCGAACGCCACCATGCAACAAATGACTCTTTCCTCGCTTTGTGCTATTGGTTCCCCCCCAACCCCGGGTCTTCTCTGCATGCTGTATGTTTTCAGTAAATATGATAGACATGATCAATACTGGATCAGATGAAAAGACCATCTTGAAACTTCCCATATCCTATGCAATTCTCAAAGCCCATTTTCCTGTTCATCTCCCTCGTCAAACGTCATTTCGCTGGGTGGCCGATACGCAGGTGTGGTGGACGATAACGACTGTCCGAAGTTCGGCCTTGCAGGCGTCCGAAACGGTGTGTAATCAGTCATCAGCCTCGACCGCCGCGGCGCAGGCGTGGTCCACCGTGAACCGACGCCTCGCCGTGACGTCCTAAAGTCCATCTCGGGTACACTATCCACATTTGGCGTCAGAGACGCCCACATGGCAAAGTAAACCTGCCGGTCACGCCGTGTATTCTGTCGCAGGAAATCTTGCGCTGTTCGTTCGCGCCCTGGGAGATCGAGCGACGCCAGTCTCCATTCGTCCCAGTATTCGTATGCCGTTTGCGCAAAGTCCCATTCCTCCGCGTCGAGACTATTCTCTCGGACAACCTCGAGCAGCGAATTCCACTGGATCAAGTGC
The DNA here is from genome assembly GCA_027946555.1 of Gnomoniopsis sp. IMI 355080. Lineage (NCBI taxonomy): Eukaryota > Fungi > Ascomycota > Sordariomycetes > Diaporthales > Gnomoniaceae > Gnomoniopsis > Gnomoniopsis sp. IMI 355080. Next base: position 16,047 of record JAPEVC010000030.1, on the reverse strand, counting down.
GTCTCTCGGTCGTTGTCTTCAGCGACCTCGTTGAAAACAACGAGAAGCTCGAGTTTGGACTGCCACGCTTCCGCAACACTGGCGACCATGGCATTGTCCTCCTCGTCGTGCATGTTGTCGGCCTCCCAGCCCTTGGTGACGTTGTCGGCCGTGCCTCTGCGCCAAGTGTCAAAGACATCTGTCACAGTGTCAAGGCGCACGCGTTGCCGAAAGTCTTTATATATCCGTTGCATCCGCCTTTGCCACTCCTGCTTGCGGATGACCTGCCAATGTGGGAGGACAGTCTCCCCCACAGAGAAAGTTTGAGCGAGCTGCGACCAATTATTCAGCTGCTGATGCTGATTGAATTGATCAATCCACTTTCTGATGACCCTGGGGACAATTCGTTGCACAATAAGGCCTCGTGCATGATACGCTTGCATCTCGAGCTGTTCGAGTGATTCCAGGCCCGAGTTGAAGAAGCCGGTGATCGAGTCGTGGTGGCGGACGTCTGAAGCCAATTGCCGGAGGTGATAGCTCCTTGTAGATTGAGCCACGGCTGCGCCAGTCCACTTCTCGAAGAATCGGGCCTTCTCCTGATGCTCAATGACACGCTGGCAAAGGACTAGTCGCCACTCACAATACCAATGATATGTGAGACTGTCAAGCAGTTCGTAGTCCTGCTCCTCTTGCCATTGAACCAGACGGGTCTCGTACACCCAGTGCTTCGTGTACTCGCTCAAGTCTTGAATCACGGCTATGCGTTCTTGATTCCGGGCTTCTTCGGCCTCTTGCCTCCAAGCCAATGACAAGCCAGACCTCAAAAACTCATCCCTACGAGCAATGATAGGTTCAGCTCCTGCCTCGGCTCGTTCTTGAATGCGTGCGCCATCCCGCCAGTGTCGCATGTAACGGCCCAGCAAGCTACCACTGAAGATGCCTTGAGCTTCCTCGTGTGCTGAGTCCAGCCAAGTGCTTTCTGCGTGCCAGTGATCCAAGCAGGTCATGAGTGTTCGCTGCGAATCAATTCTCGACGCCTGTCTCATCTTGGCTTCCTGGTACCAATCGCGAACCGCATTTTCCGTAGTGCTTAGGCCGTCGATACGGACAGCGGCCTGTTTCAGCCCTCGCGTTTTGATGGATATGTCCACTGCAACGTCATGCCACTCTCTCATGGCAACCATTTGAGCAAACCAGGTAGCTTTGCTTTCGGCCTCGGTCTCATCCTTCTCATGCTCACCAAGCCAGGCACCAAAACATCTCCGTCTGAGGATGTGGCGCCTTGCGATCTGGGTCCGCTCGACTTCTTCCTCTGCGCGATTAGCCCAGTGGGTAAGTGACTTGGACAGAAGGAAAAAGTCCCAGCCGGCTGCTGCTATTTGATACTTGGACCGGATGGTAACTTCATCATAGGCCGGTTCGTCTGGCTCAAATTCTTCCGAAGCATCATAGTAGTCCTCTTCGTCAGCGTCACCGCCGTGTTGCCAATGGCTTCCGAAGGACCACAATCCTCGGATCTGAGAATCCCCGGCCCCTCTTCCGGATGCTGATCGAGGGGTTGGTTCGTCGATGAGCGTCCTTTCGACCGACTGTGATGCTTGCCTAGATAGCCCGTCCATGCTACGGACGTCGCTCCCCGCGCGAGGACCTGAAAGTAGAGAGTCTCTGCTGCGTTCGATGGATTGTCTGATACGTGGGTTGACATTGCCTTTGGAAAGAACAGAAGGCGTTGGCGGGAGACTTGCAGTATCAGGACTGGCATTCTCTCTTTCACGCTCTTGAGCTTGATAACGAAGGTGTTCCTGGTAGATCCGCACCGCATCATTCTCGTCGACTTGCATCGTAAGCGCAGTCTCGATCCAGATACCAAGAGCTTCACCCATTGTTTCCCACGCATCCCATCTCTCAGCATGCGATTCAAGCCGGATGTTGTGAGATCTTTGACGCCGAGCCAGGTCCCTCCAATGGTTGAATGAGGACATCTTGAACATCTGTTCTCTGGACGCGATGAAAGCGATCTGCCCATCATCCATCTCCGCCTCGTCTTTGGCATCTCGGACTGGTAATTGTGTCGAATAGCCCGTATGCGGTTGGTCATTATTTTCGTCCGTGCTTTCTCCGTCTGGAGCATCGGAACTCTGTTGCAATTGGCCTGGATGCTGTGGGAGACTCGGCTCTTCCGCGCTCTCGTCGTTCGCCAGCTCTTTGAGATCCATGCTGAGACTGGAAAACTCTTCTTCGGACAGCACCTCACCACTGGCGCTGGGAAACTGACTCTTGGAATTTTGGGCCAGCTCGCCAAAATGGCTAAAATCTGGCGGAGGACGATTTTCTGCCGAAGTAGAAGGCCTGGCATCCTCCTCTTGGTCATCAGGCCGGATGGATCCATTGGGTCCTCTGCTCGCATCACCATTGGTGTAATTATTTGGACGGAAAGGTATGTCGTCAAAGGTAGGTGCCCCAGTCGTCTCACGATCCCAAGTGACATCCGACACACTTTGAGAATCCACTACGTCTGAAAACCTGACCTCTTTCCGCAACGAGTCTGACGGCGTCAGTCCTGCATTCGGCTGTGATCTAGCCATGCGCGACACAGGCCCGTCGGTGCCATTGGGCAGCTGGTTTCCATTTGTGCCAAGCCCCAAAACAATGCTGTCTGAGTTGCGACGGCGTTGTGGCGCATAGTGCATGGGGCTGGGCGACTTCGCCGCCTCTCGCGGCGGGCCAGATGATGGGAGGTTCGGGATGGTCGAGTCGTCGCGCGGGTCGTGCGGAGCCACTGACGCTACCGGAATCGGCGCATCACTCGTACTGTCCACATCACCGTCCGCCGAATCTCCAGTGTCGTCGCCACCCAGATCCAATTCGGTGTCTGTATAGACAAGTTCGATGCCCATGCCCTCTAGCACGGTTCTAAATTTGTCCAGCAATGAGCCCTGGCCTCGGGTGCCGCCGATTTGGAACAGCAACTTCGAGATGTGAGGGACATCCTCCAGGGCACAGCCATTCCGGGGCAGGACTTCATCGGCGGCGGAGAAGAGCGCAGCTGTTGGGAGGCGCTCGCGCTCCGGCAGAGAAATAAGAATTGCCGACCCAGCAGCCACGATCTCGTGGAGCAAAGTGATATCTTTCCGTCAAGTCTGTCAGCGACTACGTCCATGAGGCCTGTCAATGATCGACTCACCTTCATTACTGTAGTAGACCTCCTGTCTATTGGAGGAGCTGGTAAGAGAGACACGAGAGTCACCTTCACCTACCCCATTGGGGGTCGGCGAGGACTCGATGCTGGACATGAGATTAAGGGGTGTGAGGGTCGGCAATGAATCGGCGTTCTTGTCGTTCACGCTGGTATTGTTGTCGCTCTCGCGCACCTGGTCAGTCGCGCTATCGGTGAAGGTGGAGTCTTCCGTCTCGTTCTCGTTGGAGGGACTCGGGGTCGGGGGTTTCCCTCCTCGACCAGGGGAGGTTGGAACCGATTGCATCTGCGAATGGGGCGTTTGCGCCTCGGATACATGTCGAGGAGGAAGAATTGGAGGAAGAGAACGAGGCACGAGAGAAGCTGGGAGCTAGTGCGACCGGGTCAAGCGAAGCGCGCACGCGCGAGGGCAGTTGAGGTTGTGGTGATGAATCGCAGAAAGCGATGAGGCTCTAGAATCGCGGCGAGGAGTCGCGCAGGAAGCAGCGGGAAGCAATATTATATTGATCAATTCGTCAGTGTCGTTACGGCGTTGGTCATAGCATCAGGCAGACCGGCGCGCTGGGGTTGAGTGGTAGTGATAGTGATATACGAATGCATTGAGGGTCAGGGTCAATTCACAATACCGACAGTCGCAAGAATGAATTCGAAGGCGCAAGACTGTTCGGTATCGAGAGATGAGAGAACAATAAAAAGGAGCTGGACAGGAAAACGAGATTGGGATTGGACGGCACGAGGTGACAATGACAATGGCCAATGCAATGCAATGCGGAGAGGATAGGGCGCGTAGCCTTTGAGGTTGGCAGCTGATTTCGCGTCTGGATCCTTTGAAAAAGATAATAGCGAAGGAGAAATCGCGCCCGGCGCGGCAGACAGCGGGAACTAGAACCAGAAGAAGGTTGAAGCGGCCGGGGGCCATCAAGCAAGGTTCAGGGCACGGGCCCCCCAGCCACATACACCGGCTGTGTGTGATGGGGGAATTGAGCCGCGGACTGAAGCATCCCTGTCCCTACCAGCTGCAGCGTGCTAAGTACTGGACGGACGCTACTCAAGTATCAACCGCCATGAAATCATCGACACCCTCGCCGACTTGCATGAAATTTCTCTTCATCACTCTAGACAAAACGCGAATCTTTCGTTTCTGTCTTTCCACAAACTTTGTGATATCTCTCCCTTGACATCTTGACGACGCCCCTTCTTTTCCGACTTCACCTGGGTACCACTAGAAACAATACCAGAACCAGAGATGGCGCCTCCAGCAGCAAGGACGCGCCCGATTCAAAAGTTCGCCGCCGCCGCGTCAAAATGTTCAGCCGAGGCAAGTTACCAAGCACAAGTTAGCATTCTCTTTCAACATGTAACTAACCTCTGTAGGCTGCTGTATATGGCAAGTGTGTCGTCGCAGACTATAACTCGATACATAAAGACAAATGCGCTGCTGAATTCATGAAATTGAAGGACTGCTACATTGTGCGTTCACTACAACTACACCCTGACGCACACAAACTTGGCTAACAGTAATTCACAGAAGGCATCAAAGCTCAAATGAACCATTCGAGACTGAAATTGACAAGTCAAATGTCTATCATAAATTCTTCGTCCTCTACCTGAATCTCGTTGATACCCATCAAATGAACATGCTACCACGTATCTGGCTCTAGACCTCTTCTTTTACCATTTTACTTGACCTAGCCGCTCACAGGTGAAGTAATCGCAACAAGAAAGTTGCAGCCTGTACCTCTTGCATCTCCTCAGCAATGAATCCTGGCTGCTTCTCGCTGGGAATTTCTCCTTCTACCTGAGTGACCTCGTGCTTATCCAGCGGTCTCCTGAGCGCTTTCTGCAGTTGTGAAGCCTGTGACACAAACACGTCCTCTAGACCAAGACCCTCGGGATCCGAAAGCACCTTGTACTCCATCTTGACATCATCTGTGGGAACAAGACCCGCCTTCTTGCGCAGTCGCTGCACACGATTGATAATCTCACGCGCCAGGCCCTCGCTCTTCAGCTCTGGGTAGATCTTGCAGTCGAGGATGGTCAGCACATCGTTATCGGTATTGATTTCCGAGTCTTTGGTAGAGTCGTCCTCCTTGACACCACGGCGGACGACCAAGTCGCCCTCGATCAGCTCAATACCGTCAACTACAATCTTGCCCGAGGCCGCGTAGTCCTTGACTTGGTCGCTGGTAACGCTGGGCAGTGCCTTCTTGACTCTTCCCATGTCCTTCCGGAGCTTCTTGCCGAGGACAGGCCAGTCAGCAGCAACGCTGTACTGGACGTTATACGCAGCCTCGTCTGAGGTAAGGACAAGCTCGTGGACGTTGAGTTCCTCCTGGATATAAGACTGCACAGACCGGACATCGTCGAGATACTGCGCGTCGGAATGGATGATGACCAGAGTTCTGAGAGGTGTCTTGACACCGATGGCTTTGCGTTCCCGCGAGACACGAGCCAAGTCGATGACACTCTTCATCCGGCCAACCTTGCGCTCAATATCAGGGTTGTATAGCTCTTTTCGTACCTCGGGGTACTTCAAGAAATGCACACTTCGAGAGTCCGTCTCCTGCAGCTTCTCGGGGATGTAAGGCAGCAGCTTCAGGTAGATGGTGTCGGTGAGGAAAGGCATGAAAGGAGCAAGACCTCGGCACAGAGTGTAGAGAACCTCGAAAAGAGTGTTGAGAGCATGCATGGTATCCTTAACACCATTCTCACCCTTGAGACGCTTCCGGTTGAATCGAATATACCAATTCGTGGTGTCATCAATGAGTCCGAGTAATCTTGGTGTGACAGTGTACAGTCGATAACCTGGGTTTTATCAGTATTCAGTGTTTTCAGCCAAGGAGGACGATTGACTTACCGCTCATTTCTTGATTGACATACTCCAGTAGACTCTGGCACGAAGCCAAGATCCACTTGTCCATCACGTTGGTGTTGGAAGCCTCTATAGTGGTATCCCACATGTAGTCCACGTCCTCGACCTTCTTCAACAGTGCGACTTGCGAGGCAAAAAAGTTGTAGCTGTTCCACAGAGGCAGCAGCACCTTTTGCACAACTTCTTTCACACCAGATTCTTTGAAACGTAAAGGCTCTGCTCGGACCACTGGTGAATTGATGAGGTACATGCGCAAGGCATCGCTCCCGTACTTCTCCATCACAACGGTCGGGTCCGGGTAGTTCTTGAGACGCTTCGACATTTTCTTGCCGTCTTCCGCGAGCACAATACCGTTGACTATACAATTTTGGAATGGCATTTTGTCGAATAGATGAGTTCCCATGACGACGAGGGTGTAGAACCATCCTCGAGTCTGGTCCAGGCCCTCGGCAATAAAGTTTCCGGGGAAAGATTTGGCGAACTTGTCCTTGTTTTCGAAGGGGTAGTGCATGCTGGCGAAAGGCATACTTCCAGACTCAAACCAACAGTCAAAGACTTCTTCGATGCGCCTCAATTGACCTTTGCCTTGTTTGCTGGGGATGGTGATGTGGTCGATCTTATCGCGGTGGATATCGGTGATGTCGCCCTCGTAGCCGCTCAGTCTCTTCAACTCCTCTACGCTGCCAATGCAGATACGCTCCTCCCCGTCGTCGCTCGACCATATTGGAATAGGCGTACCCCAGTACCGGTTGCGAGACACGTTCCAGTCCCTGGCGCCTCCAATCCAGTTGGCGAATCGCTTCTCTTTGACGAAAGATGGTACCCAGTGACTGGAGTCAATGTTTTGGAGCATCTTCGGGACGATCTCAGGTATACGGATGAACCATGAGGGAACGGCTCGGTAGATCAAAGGAGTGTCGGATCGGGGGCACATAGGATAACTGTGTCTCAGCTGGGACTCAACAACCAGCCTTCCCTTACCCTTGAGTGCCTTGACGATGTGCTTATCAGCCTCCTTCACGTGCATGCCTTCAAATTCCTTGACCTTGGCAGAATAGCGACCGGTCTCATCTAGCGGGTCCGGAGGTGGACGACTCTCTGTGACGATGCCAGCTGCTTGCGCGATGTTGAAATCGTCTTCACCAAAGGCGGGAGCTTGGTGTACGATACCAGTACCACTATCGTCAGTTACGTATGTGCCATTCAGCACCTTGAAGGCGACATCCTTAAACTCGTCGTAGTAGTAGTCGAAAAGCGGCTCATACTTCCATCCAAGCATGTCCTTGCCCTTGATCTTCTCCACAATCTTGAACTTGGCCTTCTTCGGGTCCTTGTACAGCGTCGTCAGGAGCTTCTCGAGGAGGAGGTAGTGGTCTCCTGACTTTTCGTCGAAAATCTTGACGTACTCGAAGTCTGGATGCACACACAGGCCGAGGTTGGTGGGCAGGGTCCATGGGGTAGTTGTCCAGGCCAACAGCTTTGTCTTCGGATCGTCTACGAGCGGGAACGACACGACCACGGCGGGATCTGTGACATCTTGATAGTTCTGGTTCGCCTCGAAGTTACTCAACGGAGTCGTCAACACGGTGCTGTAGGGCATGACGCGGTGTCCCTGGTAGACCTTGCCCTTGTCAAACAGCTCCTTGAAAGCCCACCACTCGGACTCCATGAACGACAAATGCATGGTCTTATAGTCATTGTCGAAGTCAATCCATCGTCCCAGGCGCTCAACAGTCGTCCTCCATTCTCCCGCGTATCTCATCACAATGGCCCTGCACTCGTCGTTGTACTTGTCGAGTCCCATTTCCATGACTGCCTGTTTGCCAGTGATCTTGAACTTCTTGTCGATCTCGTGCTCGATAGGAATACCGTGGGTATCCCAGCCGAATCGTCGCTCGACGTGGTAGCCCTTCATGGACCAATACCGGGGAATAATATCCTTGATGGTGGAGGTGAGGAGGTGGCCATAGTGACTGCACGCGACATGTTATGAGAGGCCGTTTGACAAGCACATAATGCGGAGCTGGGTACGTACGGAAGACCTGTCGCAAAAGGGGGACCATCGTAGAATGTGTAGTTTTCTCTACCCTCGGACAGTTTGACCTGGGTCTCGAAGGCCTTGATGTCCCTCCATCTCTGGATGATGGCCTCTTCCTCCCTAGGAAAACTGATGGAAGACATTGCAGGTGGGTTTGTCTTGTTCAGCAGCGGTTGAGAAAAGAATAAAGAGAGCAAGAGGCATGGGGGTACAGACTGTGCCTCATATAGAGAGTGTGAGTCCCTCTGCTGTTGCCCCTGTGATGGTCAGGATCTGAGTCACCAAGAAGCAAGCAAAAGATGACTGGGGTTTTGGATTTCGGTTTTGGAGGGGTAAAAAAAATGGCCAGGGAATTGGGAACGAGGGGTACAGTAAATTGCCTGTGCCTGCCAGCCAAAAGGTGACATGGGTTCTCCGGGATGTGGCAGGGATATGGTAGTCATTGGTGACAACATTGGGGGGGAACAACAACATTCTCCTGTCCTTCGACGTCTCCCAACTCCTCTCAGCTCCAAATCCGAACTACACCAACCTTCTTGAGTGTGATGCTCCCTCTTCCTTTGAGGGCATCACCGCTGCTCCAATTGCACAGCTAGGCCAAGACCCAGAACTACTGTGCACCAAGCGTTGACTTTGCTTAGCACTTGGGGGCTTCCATCAGATCATTACTCTTTCAGTCTGCAATTGCAGCCAGGGAGCACCCACGCCGTGCTTTGGTGGCTGGACTGCTCCACCACATCGTCGACTCCTTCCCCTCAACCACCTGGACAACCACTAAACAAACAATGTCGTTTTTATTCGGGAGGAATAGGACGCGTCCCAGCACCGTCGACCTGCCAAAGCAAGCTCGGGACTTTATAACAAAGATCGATGGCACCAATGGCCAAGCAAAGGTGAGATTCGCCGGACACTAACTTCTGACGGGACTGCACCACTACCAAACATCACCACACTTTTGCACTTGGCGAATATGCCCGTTTCCCCTACTTTTCGATGGTCTATTGAAGGAAAACTCCGACGTTCAAACAATTGATGGGCGAGATGTCGGCTGACGTGATGATGAACCCGGCGCAGGTCGAGGAGCTGGCCAAAACTCTCAGCCAGATGAAGCAGATACTGCAAGGTACAGGTATGCCGTGTGCTTTTGCCTCTCGCGCAGTCTCCATTCCGGCTCGATTTACTGACTTCGGCCCGTACAGAGACCGAAGCAACCCCAGAGCAGCAGCTTCAGCTCGTTACCGGTGCCATCGAGGAAGACCTGCCCCTCCAGCTCGCGACCAACCTATGGAGGCTACCTTTCGAGTCACGCAAGGACACTCAGGTGATCCTAAGCGCCATATTTCGTTTTCGACCAGCCAACTCTGCCCTGAAGACCGACCCCGTGGCCATGAGCTGGGTCGTCAACCACCAACCTCAAGTCCTAATCGAGTTGTGCAAGGCATACGAACACAAGGAGAGTGCCACTGCGGCTGGCTCGGTCCTGAGAGAGATGTTGAAACACCAGGCGGCGGCAGCAGTCATTCTCTTTGACGACGGCGAAGAGCAGGGCTCAAGCTTCAAGGGCATCGGTGGTATTGATGAGGACAGGCAGCAGTCTGGTAACGGCGTCTTCTGGCGCTTTTTTGAATGGATCGACAAGAGCTCCTTTGAAGTCGCTGCCGATGCATTTACCACTTTTAGAGTAAGACCTCGTACACTCCCCTCTTCCAAGCAATGCGCATAACAGGATCTGACGTTCAACAGGAAATCCTGACTCGGCACAAAGAGATTATCCCACGCTACCTGGCCGTCAATTTCGACATGTTCTTTGACAAATATAACCACATTCTAGTCCAGTCAAACAGCTACGTCACCAAGAGACAGTCGATCAAGCTCTTGGGAGAGCTCCTTCTTGACCGCTCAAATTATAACATTATGACGGCGTACGTTGATAGCGGCGAGCATCTCAAGATCTGCATGAATCTCCTCCGAGATGATCGCAAAATGGTCCAATATGAAGGCTTTCATGTGTTCAAGGTCTTTGTGGCCAACCCCCACAAGTCTGTACCCGTGCAGAAGATCCTTCTAATGAATCGTGAGAAACTTCTCACCTTCCTCTCCCAGTTTCTGGAGGACCGCACCGACGACGAGCAATTCATCGACGAGAAAGAATTCCTCATTAAGCAGATTCGAAATATGCCACCCGCTCCTGTGCCGCCTCAACGATAGATTTGACGAGGAAGCAACGGGATGGGAATACAGTACCAGCATGATTCCCCTTCTGTGATCTGCATTCGGTGGTTTTTGCAGTCATGGTCAGGCATTCGATTTCCGGCACGGCGTCTCGCGTCCTGAAGAAATTACGGTGTTGGAGGGAACTTTTAGACTTGGAGCATAGGGAATCACAACAAGTAGCAAGGAGGCTCAAAGTTTCTTAACCCCTTTTTATTTTATTCTTGGTCACGGATCACACAAGGCGTTCGCGTTTGGGGCTCAAGCAATCACAGCATACGCATGCATGCGGCGTTACGGAGAAGAGGCCGGAGATGATGCAGGGCAAATGATTTTGCTCTCAGGGAAATCAAGGGAATGGGCTGTCGGGAAGATCTTTGTTGAGCCACGTCGATGTGGCATCTAGAATCATCAATCATGGCCAAGTCAGGCTTGACCAGCTTTACAGATTTCCACACCTCTTGGCCTAATAGCGAAGGCACTTGAGTCTGCTATCGTTGATTGTAGGCATTGCACCTTGTTCCTTTTTTTATTTATTTCTGCTTGTCCAGCCACTCCTGGTGCTTACCTTTCCACTCATCACGCCAACGGGTGAGTGGGGGCCTGCCTTCAACAGCATCTGACGCGCCCCACAGCATTCTCTTGCGATCCTGCACAAAATATTAGCATCTCAAAGTTATGTCAATGTACAACACTGGTTCAGAAAGTCAGCAACTCACAAGAGCCTCTGTAACCTGATCATCTGGACACAGCACCCAAAACTGCCCTTCATCCATCTTCTTCTCCAGAAAGTCCACTACCTGATCCGGCCACCACGCACCCTGCGGCTTTTCCTTGCCTGAGCCAGGTCTGTTCCCACTCAGGCCCGTGAACGTCCAGCCCGGCACTAGCAAGTGCACGGACATGTTCTTCTCGTTGCGCATATCGAAGCTTAGGTGTTCCGCAATGGTCTTGACTGCAGACTTGCTAGCGTTATACGCCGGATTGCCGGGCGGGTTGGTGATGCCCTGCTTGGAACCCGTGATCACGATGGCAGTGGGCGAGGACGTGGCGGTCGATTGCACGGTGGGAAGGAAGGTGGAGATGCCGTTGATGACGCCGAAGAGATTCACGTCCATGATGCGATGGAACGAAGAGGCGTCGTCCCAGCAGGAGGAGGGCCCGATACCGGCATTCAGGGCGAGGAGGTGGATTTGGCCTTGAAGGGGATGTATTAGTGCCTAACAAACACCCTCAATGATGAACGTGACGTTGAGTCTCACCATTGAAGTCCTTATCTATCTTGCTCTTCAACTTTTCCCAGTCATCCAGTTTGCTGACGTCCACCTTGATCGTGCTAATGTCACCGCCAACGTGCTTGCTGGCTGTGCCCAACGTCTCATCGTCCCAGTCGGCAACCAGTACCTTCATGCCGTACCCAAAGCATTTGTTCGCAAGTGAGAGGCCCACCCCAGAGGCGCCGCCCGTGATGACTGCTGTATGTCCTGCTTTGAAGATTGCGGCCATTTTTTAAATTTAAGTTTAGAATGAATACTAAAGTCAATAGGAGCGAGAATCGAAGTGTTTAGAGTTGTGAGGGGAGTAAGTGACGTTGTTGATCATACGTAGATACCTTGTACGTATCGGCATTAGGCCTGTGGCTTAACTCCGACGTTATTATACTACATAGTATCAGCTAAGGCACCGTCTCATCTCACCGGTTCTCAGACAACGTTGAAGATAGACCTGTCGGGTGTCAAGACTTCCTGTATCTTCCCTTTGGAGCCTGGCAGATCCAGACAGACCGCACACAGGTTCTACTCACCTAAAAGACTGGTGGCATGGCGTCCTCAGCCTGTGATGTTCCAATTCACGGACTCCAGTCCGTGCGAATTGTCCTACGCCTACCAGTAGACAACGGGGAACGATAGGTAGCCCGGCGACGCGCGGGTCCATAAACTTTGCCTCGATGGGTCAAGGACAATTTCGCTCTTGCAGGTGAGGCTGAAAGTCTCGAGTAAATGATGCGCATGTTTCCCAAGCGCGTAATGTTTGATGGGAAATGCAGCAGTCTGTAGAAGCATGGCGTTAAGCACTATACCTAGGCAAATGCGTACCTGTGGCCATCTTGCCCACATACCAGATGTCAACTACACTGGGTATGAGATGTGCTTGCTGAGAAGACAATGGAACTTTAAAAGAGATCGACGGAAGTCGATTCTTAAAGATAAAAACCTAGGTAATTTTCCCTGAATTCCTGTAGGATGGCGGTTAGCTAGTAATACGGCTTGATTCAGCCACGCCTCACCTATGCTCCGTGACGCTCAGTTTCTGGGCCCATCCCCGACCTAATTATCCGACTATGCAGAACAATCCTCCTGCTCACCCCGGCTTGTATTTCCACGGCATCGACTGGCCCTCTACCCGGGCTCCGGGGCTGCTGCCGTGGGCTGTAGGACAATATTGCGGCCACTACTGTGTCAGAGGAAGGGACGAGAGCTAGAACCCGGTTCCTGGCCGCCTTTACCTAAATCTGTTGCGTGGCGTCAAGCCTTCTTACAGGTCGCCCATATCCCTTCTGCTCTACCCTGCTTTAACCTTTCTCTAGGGGAAGGGAGGGAGCAGAGTTATGGGTTTGAAGCCTTGGATGACGGCGCGGCCGTCTATCCGCATTCCTTCCCTCCCTACTACCCACAGCCTGAAATGGCTATATGTGGCTTACCCCTTAGCCATATCAGAAGAATAACCGCAATAGTACCGCCATTATATATGTTTCGACATAGTGATTGTCGTGCGTGTGTTGAATACTGTGTAAGCTCATCCCACAATTTAAATGGACATTGAGGACTAGCTGATGATGATTATGGACCTGGCCTGTTGTATTCATGTGTCTAGAGAGAGAACTCTCCTAACGTTGGTGATAAATTTACTTCTAACGCTCTATACTAGCTGCGTGCGGACAGACACTAAATTTTTCAGCGATGGCCACAGAACAACTCCCCAAGCTAATAAGTCTTTGCCAACAGGCATCGCACCGCACCGTACCACATCACACCCAATCAAGACAGAATACATCAGCAGACTGCCAGGACAAGGAATAGCAAGGTGAGCTTCGAACCAACAGGGAACGGCCCAACCTCATCAACTTTACGTACGTACCTACCAAGTCCTAGACTACCGTACTCCAGCCTGATACAAGTCACGTTGTGCCATTGGGAGCTCCTTATTGCACCTCACAGCTCTAGTCGATGCACTAGGTGCTTAGTTGCCCTTTGATTCCATTTTAGGTGTGCAGTTAAGGGCTTCCCACTGAGCGATTGCCCTCTAATCAACTGGCGGCTGCGCACGGCCAGTGGTATCGTGAGCAGCGCTTTCATTCCCGAATTCCTCTGCTGTACCTGCGCCGATGAGCCCCCTCGTTGTCGACAACTTCAGCAAGACTTCACAATTTCTGGGGCAAGTCTCGCGACGCATTTCACCCAGGCCGAGAACTTGGATTGCGTCGCAGATACGTGGCCCCGATCCTCGAGATAATATCTGCTAGTGCCAGAACGGTGTGGACTTGGTTATTATAGAATAACTGGCCAATCAGGGGACTGCATTCATACTACGTAATAGGGACCAAGGGCGATATTTATTCTGCCTTCCTATAACTAGCTATTCTAGCAACTTAAACAATACAATTACAGTCACCAGACCCCTACGATGTTCGAACGATTCAAGCTCTATCAACAGTTATCACGCCTGACTCTCATGCGCAATCAGAACCAATCCTCGATGCTCGTCTCGTCCAGATGTGACTCCCCGACTGTTCGTCTAGCATCAGAGGCCGGGGATATTCTCGACTCTCGAAAATCACAAGAAACCGGACCACCAAGCTTAAGAACGCTCCCGACTGAACTGGTCCTCCTCATCTCCGAACTCCTCCCCCCTGCGGACGCGCTTTGTCTTGCACTGACATGCAAGCATATGCGCAACATGGCGGATATCAGCTGTTTGGCGACACGACTTGACACAGATGCCACGGATACGCTACTTTGCCGCCTGGAAAGGGGCACTACGGGATTTACCTATTGCTTTAGGGAACAGAAACTCCGGCCTGCCCAGTACCCCCCCAATAAGCCGATTCGGTCTTGCCTCCACTTCCACAAGACTATAAACCTAGAGAGGGTACCTTTTTTCAGCGTCAGCCTGTTCATGCTTGACTACTGCACCGCGCGTATTGTGACGAACCACCAACTACTCGGGCCGCGGCATGGTGTTCCAGCTTCTTACTTGGCAAGAATTCGCGACTATCGGCCTCCTTGGGCTGAAGGAATCTGGGAGAATGAAGTATGGGCAGCCAACATGATCTACGGAGAACTATTCCTGTCTTGCATGCATACAATTTTTCACAAAGAAGCCAATACAGGCGCCTTACAACACTTTTGTAATGCACATGCAAGAAGCATCGGAATATGCTCTCACAGAGATGTTGGTGGGCGCCGAGGTATAGGACTTCCTAAGGACGTAATAGGAAATACCAAACACCAGTTTTCGGGATGGTGTCAGAAATGCGAGACCGACTGGGAAGTCAACATCAGGTGGGCAGATACGGAGCGCGGCTGGACGGTCACGGTTGGGACTTATCACCGGCTGGGTGCTTGTCGTTCGCCTCAAGACCAGAAATGGCAAGCTATGAGTATCAATCGAAAGGCGAAGGCGTATAGAGAGATGCCCGGCGGCGGTGTCAAGGAACTCTGGGAACAGAACAAGTCGCAGCTCTGCTGACCAGCTGTGAGACCGATTGATAGGTCAATATATGTGCAAGGAAAATGTTTAGAGGGTGTACGCCACTATCCTTCCCGGTTCCAACTATCACAAAATTCTTGCCCCCGTTAGAAAGGTTCATGTTATTCTAAGCCATATCACAGGAAGTGGTACAACTGGCGAGACCACTAAGCGGTTCAATCACCCAGAAGTAGTTCTGATTGCAAAGCAATCTGTCGTCAACTGATACTTGAGTGAAACAGCCTGGCTGGGCGCGAGCCTTGGGACTAGTTAGTTAAGAACAACCATGAAAGCGAGATGCATCGAGCCGGGTTGGACTTTATAGTAGTTCCGGGAACAGCAGCTAGAATCTCTTCCTGCCCATACACAGCATATCCACTAGAACCATTGCTCGCTTGTGGGCCTCATGCGTAAATGTTCGACATGGCCCAGCATCCAGGCGGCCGGCAGCATCCCTAGGCCTGGTGCCTGGAAACAGGCTTGTAGATCTTACAACTGTTCCAGATCCAGTAGGGTAACCTCCCAGCCACACTCAGTAAAGCTCACTTTAGACTCACCCCACCTCACCTTCAGCACAGTCATATTCTGACCTCATGACTATTCCAGATCCAGGGGCAGCTAAACGCGAGGGGTGAATATATACCGTACCGGATAATGGTGGCTTTAAATAAGCGTTGGAAAGGTCATATGTAAGGAATCATACACATCCGTTGTGATTCGACATATCCGTTATACACCTAAGTATCTTCCAGCCAAATTTTTATAGGGGGGTATTTTATTTTCTCAATAGCTGAATATATCCGTTTGCTTCGGGATGAATCTGGCCGGGGCAGATCTTCACGACGAGGATTTCTTTCGCTAGCCAGGCAAATCGAGGATCTGTTACGCGTCGTATGCCTCTTCATCTCCATCTTCATCTCTTTTATCTCCTTCTTCTCCTTCTTCTCCTTCTTCTCCTTCTTCTCCTTCTTCTCCTTCTTCTCCTTCTTCTCCTTCTTCTCC